>APFE030786917.1:0-50910 GCA_000404065.3 Pinus taeda
CCATGGATAGCTTGACATTATGGCATTTTCCAGAGAAATTTATTGTTCCTCCATTTTGCAATCATCACTTGACACTCTGGTGCTGGATATAGGAAGCAATTCAATTCTTTTGCTACCTTACAATGAATAAAATTGTGGGTACTTCCTGAATCAATCAACACTATTACCTTTTTCTTCTTGATTTGTCCTTCTATCTTGATGGTTTGAGGAGTGTTAATTCCCGCCAATGCATTACAAGATATGGTCGGATTCATTTTTTCTTCATCTAGGCTTTGTTCCTGGAGTATATCCTCTTCTTTTGACCTTTCTTGCTCCTTTTCGTCTTCCTCTTCACAATCTATGTAGAATAATTTCTTCTTAGCACACTTATGACCTTTAGTGTATTTGCTATCACAACTGTAACAAAGCCATTTTTCTTTTTTTTCTTCCAATTGTTGTGGTGTCAACCTTATAGGTTGTGGAAGACTAGGGACAACACTTCCATCTTTATAGTTGTGAGTGGTATGCTTCTTGGTTGCCATAATTTTGCTTTCCATTTTTCTTGCTAACCTGAATGCCTTCTCTAATGAATCAGGCTCCCAAAGGCGAACATCATGTTGGATATTATCCTTTAAAGACCTTATGAACACATAAATCCTATGCTCCTCTGGAATATATTTTAACATTATGTTCAATTTTTGGGACTCCTCAATGTGCTCCATTATTGAACCCTTTTGTTTGAGACTTATCAATTGGCTAAAAAAAGTGTTGCTTTTTGTATCCTCATAATGTGCCATCAATTCTTCCGTAAAAATTGCCCAAGTGATAAATTGTTTACGAGAGCAAAGCCATTGATACCATACAAACTAATTTGGTTCCAAATATTAAGTTGCCATACGTACCTTTTGTGTGTTTTGCACATTATTGAGATCGAAAAATTGCTCCATCTGTAATATCCATGTTGCGGGATCCTTGCCATCAAACTTCCTCATATCGATTTTTGAAATATGATGGGTCTTCGATCCCACATTAGAGTCTATGGAATCATGATTAACATTTCTTTTGTTCTCATCATGAGTTTCCTTTACTACCCTTTCACCCTTAGTGACCATTTCTTGTAGCAACTTATTCATATTTATCTTCAATTCGTCCATGTTTATCTTCAAATCTGTCTTCAAATCGTCCATGTCTGTCTTCAAATTTGTCTTCCAATCGTCCATCTTAGCTTCCACGCCCTTTATCTTAGATTCCATGCCATTTATCTTAGCTTCTGTTAGCTTTTGTGAGGCTGACATTTTTTTCACTTGGACTTGTAATTTTGATATATCATGTAGCATTTCTTCCTATTCTTCATGAGTCATGCTAGAGCTTTCAGGTTCCTTACTAGGTGTTTGCATTTTCTTTCCTTAGGGCATCAGTTACCGATAATAATGCTCTACTAGCCCTTTGAATTCCTTCAAAATAAATTTTCAAACCAATCTTAAGCAAAAATTTAAAAACATCTACACACCTTTTTTTTCTTTGTAGGAGCTCGATAGTGCCTCTGATGTATCTCTAAAATTTCAGAACATCTAGTTCTAAAATTGGGACCTGTGGTATCCCTCTATGTCCTCTTTCCAATGCCACTATTCTGACCCCAATTGGATTCTCCAATGAAGAGTTATGCCAAATCTCCCACAGTGACCTGATTATAGACCTTTTCAGAAGAGGGAACTTGTATGAAGTGCCACGTGTCACTATTTGGACCTCTGGCTCTCAAAAATATATAGAAGAAACTACAGTCTGTCTTATTTCGATACGTTTTTGCGAAATTTCAATCTGATGCTTAGAGAGAAAGTTATGACGAGTTTCCCCAGGTCACCTGTTTGGAATGTAATTCAGGAGTCTGCAAAAAGACCAACTTCCTCAGATAATATCTACGAAAAAATAGTGCAAAAAGCTTTGAAATTTGGACCTGAGCTACAACGTGATGTCTTCTCAAATGGGTTTTTTTTTCGACTTCTGAAACATCGCAAAAAAAAAGTTATACCGAAAATGTCACAATGACCTATTTGGAGCAGGGAAACCCTAGAACTTGGCTCTGATACCAAATGTTATGAAACCAACTCAAGAAAAGATAGAAAAGATAGATCAATGCCTTAGAATTCAGCCTTTCGAGGGGGAAACCTCCTTTACATTACATAAATGAACAATTCTTGATGATACAAATGACAAAACCTCCTTTTCTATATATAAGAGCCTAAGGAGTCACAATATAACCCAGTCGACTAACAATAATAATATAAAGCCACAAAAATAACAATAGAGGGATTCTATGGGGCACAATAATAATAATATGGGGGCAATAGGGGCACAACAATATTAATAAGGGGTACAACTACCATACTAATGGGGTAATCACTAGTATTATAGGGACCCAACAAAAACTATGATGGGTAACCAGCAAGATGTATAAGTCCTCAAGACGCTAAGGTAAGATCTTGGTTATTGTTGTAATGTCTTGTGGGAAGATTTTTATGTGGCCACTATATTTATATTGACCACCACATGCATGCATCACTGGGAGTATTGTGTTGACTCTAACTTTGAGCATTTCTTCAATTTGTGCAAGACAATGTAGGAAGGAGTTCCACTCTCTCCATTGACATTAACAATAGGAAGAGCAGTTGGGAAGGGAACCAAAATTTACGTAGCTTGGGTTTGCAAGAAATTCCAACTAGTGTTTTTTAGAACTTATTAGACCTAACATTGATATCAATATTGGGCTAAAGTTTTGTTGCAATCAATGCTTCACAATATTTTAACTACTTTAGTGAAAATATGGATACTTTTAAAGTTTTGATACTACTATTTTTAATAGTTTCTATTTTTTGAAACTATACATCTCCTAGTAGCTAAGATAGTTTTAGAGATCCAATGTTGAGTTATTCAAATAAGCAACATAAAATTTTCAAGATTAACAATCTTGAAAATTTTCACAATTTTTAGAATTTTTTTCTTTCCTAATATTTGAAAGTATATTTTGGGTTTTATTCATAACGTTCCAATTTATTTTGCCACTAACAGAGAGCTCATTAACCAAGCCAAATAGGGATTTTTGAAGTTTCAACACCAATCACATTTTTGGAGACCCAAATTTGAGTACATTAGGGAAGAAAATTTGTTTTGTCTATCAAATACTACTAATTGTTTGTTCTATTTTGGTCTATGTTTTTTCTTTTTCTTTTTATTTAGGGCTATTTATAGAGCTCATCCATCTTGGCACCTTCATATACTTTTTCTTGTTACTTTTAGTAGTTTTAATTATTTAAAACTTTGTCCTTTTTAGTAGAAAGTCCTACTTTTCAAGAGCCAGTTTGAGTTTTTTGAATGTACACTTTAAGATTTTCAAGATTTATATAATAAAAATACACCATTAGAAATTTTATCTTCCTCGAAATTAAAAAGTAGATTTGTGTAGACTTGGGAGAGATGTGCTTGAGGTTTAATTTATGTGAGGTTCCATGTGATTTGGGTATTAATGAAATCTATTATAACTTTATCTAACCAACATATAAAAAATAAATTTGAAGTTAAGAGATGGGCAAATTTTGTAAACACAATATCTGTTCCAATACGAGAAATTATGTGGCAATAAGAGATTGTTGATTTTTGGCCTTTCTATGGTGATAAAATTTTTGATTCATTGGCACTTTATTTAGAGAACAAATAAATGAGAACTTTAAGATTCTTCACTCTTCTAATTGTAGTTAATTCTATTTTTTAAAACTCTATGTTGCTTAGTAGCATAGAAGAATTTCAGGGAACCAACATGTTATTTGAATGAGTATCTAAAGGTTTTTAGGATTTACTAACTTGAATTCTTCCAATTTTTCAAATTTAGTCTTTGTTAAAATACAAAACTAAATGTGGATGCTCATTGTAAATATAATCATAAAGCTTTGTTTATGTGATGTTCTACGTTATTTTCGACCTCTTTTATAGAGAATCAAACAAGGCATAGTTAACAATATTTCAAGTTCATAGAATTGGTAGTGACTGCAATAGAAGGGTGAAGTTTTGAGGCAATGACAAGATCTTACTTTTATTTTCATTTTTTTTGCAACTTGATGCTTTTTAGTACAAATGATAGCTTTGGATAACTAATATTGAAATTTTCAAATATGCACTTTATTATTTTCAAAATTTACAATCTTGAGAAGTTCATATTTTCATAAAATTTATCTTTCTTGATATGAAAGTATATTTTGATACCCATTGGATATATGAGCATAGGGTTCCATTTGTGATAGTTTCCAAGTTTTTTTTATCCTCTATGAAAACTAGTTAGATAATCAAACTTGATCAAACCCAAGCTTTAAAACATAAATTTGAAGTTTTTAGAGACAATCACATTTTTTTAGACTTTATTGATTAACCACAGGGTTGAAATTTGATGGGAATTAAAAAAATACAAGATTTTGATATTTTTCTAAGATATAAGGTTTCTTACTATTTGCTGCTATATATAGAGAAAGGGATCACCTTCAAATTCATGATTCTACTATTTTAAGGAGTTTCTAATTTTTTGAAAAATGTTCTATCTTTATGAGTCCATTAGTTTGGAGATTGAGTATTGAATTTTTCGAATTAGCACTTACAAATTTAAAAACAAATCCAATCTTGAAAAGTTGAGGTTTTAAAATTTTATTTGTTGAAGTCTAAAATAAGATTCATATGCAAATTGGATAAGTGACAATGGTGTTCCATTTATGTGGCATCCAAAGTTATGTGGGAAATAGATAAGATGTAGTCAACATGGAGTCTAAAAGTAGACTTGGATATAGATTGGATATAAGAACATGCAACTCCATTTATGTGATGTTCTAAGCTATGTGGTGCTTCCATCAAAAGTAGTGAAGCTTGGTCAAACTAAAACCTCTTTTGGTCAAACATGATAAAATATCTCTTATAAGAAAATATATAGCCAACTAGGTAAAGACACTTTGAAATGTTGTTGAAATACCTTTAGGTGTCTAGTTTTATAAAATAATGAAAAATATCAAGAATTAGTGAGAATATTATAAATAGAACAATCATTAAATTACTTGTATCATGTAACATTAATCTTTATAAACAAACAAACAAAAAGTGACAAATACAATACTTTCTTTTCTACACATGATTGTATTTGAATCATCATCATATTATCAATGAAAATAACATTGCACTTTACACACACACAATGGCATAAACATTAAATAATATTTTCTTTCATAGTGTTTTAGATTTAATATAAAGATGTCATCACCATTTAATGATTTGTGTAATATCCTCAATATTGATAAAATATTATTAATATTTAACCATAAAAACTATATTAGATGCTTGTAAATTATCATGCAAATTTTAAAAGTTTTTTTTAAATATAAATTTCAGTTCTATTTATAAAATTATAATGAAATATAATAATTAAAAAATATTTTTTATTTATGATAGAAAATTCTAAATATTCACTTTAGAAAAATAATATTTTTTCCACATAACAAATAATCTAAATTTTCAGAGGAATTATCCTATTTAAACATTTGATTTTGTCAATTACATAATAAAAAAAGAAAAGGAAAATAATTAATAATTATAAATTTATTAATAACACTTTTTGAGGGTGAAATTAAATAAAAATAAAGAAAACAAAAATAATTTATTAATTATAATTAATAACTAAATCAGAGTAGATCTATCTTAACTCTGGATCTAAATTCAAATTTCTTGTGGTGAAAATGTATTTTAGAATGACAAGGATCTAAATTCAAATTTCTTGAGGTGAAAACATATTTTAGAATGAAAAGGGATTTGATCCATCTCAACACTTAGTAAATCCAAAGTTAAGATGGATATATATTGGTCACATGACAAACTGAAACTTCTAAATAATTGAAATTATTAAGTAATCCAAATTTCTTAAATAATATCTCATCTCATTTTCATATGCTAGGGTACTTTCAAAATAGAAAATGCCTTCAAACTATCATTTAAAAACTTGTTCAATTTAATTAAAAAAATAATATAAATACAAATTTTGATTCCTATTTTATAAAATTATTATGAAATATAATAATTAAAAAAATGGGGTGACAAGAGTGGGAGGGGTATTACTTTGCCTCGTCGAACGAGTTGAAATAAAATACTCATGGGTCTTAGGGGTTGCAACAAACAACATATCAAAATTGTTAGCAAAGTGGAAATGATTAGATCTTGCTCTAGCTCTAAGGATAAAAAAAAATCAAAGTGATAGGTGATTCCTTAATAGAAATAAGGATGTTTTCTCCCATGTTTGCAAAACAAAAGGAAAAAATATCCACGTTCGTGTTGAGAATTGAACATCAACTAGAAAAATTTGAACAATATGAAATGTTTCATATCTTCTGCTACCTTAATTCTATTGCTAATGGCTTGGCGAATTGTGGGGTTCATTTGGGTGAGGGAGAGGGTGATATAGATGGGAGGCCAACAGGTTACAATCCAATTCCATAGCATATGATGGAAAGACAAGTTAGTACACCCCTCATCCGGGCTACGGGCTGGTAAATGTGTGAAATCATGGCAAAATAAAAGGATAAATGGAATAAAGTAGGGATTATTTTAATGCATGACATCCCTAAGGAATTCAAGGACATTATCTCTGTTGTTTCACATCAAACATCGACTAATATCATAAGGAGAGCAACAATCCCATCACTTTAGCAAGGAATTGAGTCTGTAAATCGTAGAGCCGCTTTAATGGTGAAATGTTGACCAACATCTTGATCACCAATGAATTGTTGCAGGGGTGGTTTATAAGAGCCATCATGTTACAGGAATACTTAATGGGTCGTCAGATTGAGGATTTGCATGAGATAATGGCATGAGCAGAGGTAAGGGAGGATGAGGAAAGTGCAGTTTATAAATTGATGCAGTCCCCTTTGGATTCAATTGTGGTAGTGAAAGGAGAGTGCTAGGGTGAGAACAATGTAAGAAGGGAAGGTGTAGTGATGGAGACATGACAATTGCAGGATGAGAAACCTCCGGTGGAAGATCTAGCTCGATGGAAAAGGGTTGTTGAGTTTTTGATTTAGCTACTTATAAGAAGGATGGATCCCCTCACCCATCACATTGAGCTCTTGGAGAAATATAGGCCAACAAATGTTGAGAAAATGAGTGCTAAGTTTGAAGCGATGGAAACCATGCTAGAAAGATGAGTTGTAAAGTTGGAGATAGAACTTTTATCCGCTAATTCAGATTGTTAAAATATGAAAATGTAGTTAAATTCCACTTTGGACATCTCATTTGATGTATATGATGATTGCATTGAATTCCTCTTTTCAAGAGGACCAAAATCGACCTAAAGATCACTCAAAATGTATAAGGGAAAGTGTACTTATGAAGAAAAGCCCACATATGCATATTTGATAAGGTCGGCCCTAAAGCAAACTGGACACCCTTGGAAGGGTATAAATAGAAGTGACCTCTAGCTCATTTGGAAATCATCATGAGACACTCATCTATATTGGTTTTTGGCTTGCATAGGTCCAAGGCTCATCCACTGAGGAACAGGTTCGCTCGAAGATGAAATTGCACGGTTTGAAGCTCGCATTTCTTTTTTAGGGTTTTGGGCCTCAATCACAGGAACAGGGCAAAGAGATCTTGACTACAGTCCTTCGTTACCAGGCTCATCCGTGTAACCAAAGCATCCCAGTCACATGCACAACTCATCATTTGTGTGATCGACATCTAGGGTTTTATAATCCTAGTTGTAGACTACAGTCGCTTGCTTTTAGGCTCTAGAGAGTGTCTGGGAGCTTCCCAGTCACATGCATGACTCCTCTTTTATGCAAACGAGACCTAAATGATGGAATTTCTGTTGTCTGAATATTTCACCCAATGACCGTAGTGTTCGGCAGGTTACCACAGACAATGATAGTTCATTGCAGGCTTAAGAATTAGATTTTTGAGTATAAGCATTGATGGGTTCATTTCATGGATATTGTGTAGTTGTTTTTTTTTAATAGTTGTATGAGTGAAAATATGAGTCATTGCACTGTCTTTTATTGAATCATTTAATGATGATCTAATAAGAGGAAGAATTTGAAAGGGTTTTCCCCATAGTGGGTTTTGCCTTGGTCTCCGACCAATCCTCATGTCTCTATGTGTGAATGTTTTTCTTCTATTGTTCCTTTATGTTCTACTGCATTGATAATGACGATGATATTGTTCTTTATGTATAATTGCATATGTTGCTGAATAATGATGTAAATCTGAATAAAGTTATGATGTTATGGGGTGAATGTAATGTGTTAATGAAGAAATGCAATTATCAAAGAAAAGAAAAATATAGCCCCAAGAAAATTAACATGGGATCAAAGCTGGGCTGAAGAAAAGTCATGGAGATCACCCCTATGATGACACCATTAATGGATGCAAGATAGGATGGTGGATAACTAAAATAATTCTAGGGTTTGAAGGAAACCCTAGGCAATTTGGTTATGAGGGTTTGATGGATATTACGAGGTTAGGGTTTTAGAGAAACCTTGGTTTATCGCAAATATTTGATATATGCAATCTAGAAGCCCTAGCATGGTCAAAGTGAGGTTGTTCAAGAAATTGTGTTATATTTGATGAAGCTTTAGATGGGATAATCTCTATTAGGCATGGTAGAGTTGGTTTAAATATTGAAGGCAACATTGTTATATGGACAATGGACAATGATGGTTATTGAAGGTTCATTCAAGAGAGAGATGGTCACCTCTCATTGAAGACAAGTACTTTTTGATTTATGATGCTTCTTTTTGTCTTTACTTTTGTTTAGACTTATGGATCTGATTATTGTTTTGATTATTACCTATGCTCCCTGCATATATATTTGAATATTTTGATGCCTCTAACTTCTTGACGAGACATTATAAGTGAATCCTTCTTGAGGAGCATGGCTAGCATAGTAAGAGGCATCTGATGAAAAGGTAACAAAGCTCTCCAAGTTGCCTATGTAAAATAAGAAGGTGCACACTTATTTGAATACTATAACGTATGCATGGTATATTGTTGCAAAGTTATGTTTCAACTACAATATTGATGGCAAGGTAATTCCTAAGGTATGATGAGAATGTCTCCTTCTCAAATGGCTCATGCATGCATATGAAAGTGATTTGGATTCACGGTTCTTATAATGAAATGGTGCACTTGGCAGTAAACAAGTATCTTACCTTTTAGACATGATGAACTTCTTGATTCTATGAAGCTACTTAATATTGATCTTTGATATAGTATACTTGATTTTTGGCTAACATCTATTACTTTTAACATCTTGATCCCATAAATAAGGCTAGTAGATGGTAACTTGATATTATTTATATTGTTTGTGAAAAGCATGGTAGCCATGACGATAACAATATAATAATGAGATTGGTATTCATGATCTTTTGTTGACCATGGTTATGTTTTGATGGCATATGGTAAAATTGAATGCCCTGACTTGATGGATTGAGTTACATGACAAAGAAGTAATGTTGTGAGCATGACTCTTGAAGTTTATTCCTATTAGCTATTTGACACTAACCCTTGATGACAGCTTGATGTCATGATAAAGTTGTTGATGATAACATGATATAACCATGATGAATATTTGATATAGTATGACTTTATGATCTAACAAATATGTTTATGAATGATAGTATTATAGACAGGTTGATGGCATGAATGATGCTGACCTAAGTGTATTCCCATTTGGAGGGAGAATCTCTCCATAAGATTCTTACTCCCATTATCATTTACATTATCTGTATATTCTTTGTTGTTGAAGTGTGACTTATGGACATGAATAGAAAAATATTTGATTTTTTGGTTTGCAACCAAGTTCTAATCTGAGAAGAGAAAAGTTTCCCTTACTTTAAGCCTCAGTCACACAAAAGCAAGATTACAGGTGCAATTGTAGCCTATTAGCCGCACGTAAGTAAGGTTAAGGGTGTGACTGTAGTCTCCCAATCACATAGAAGAAGGGCTATGGATGTGGTTATGCCTACATGACACAAAAATGAAGTTTTGTGTGTGAAATCAGATGTTCACCTGAAGGATGTCAGCCGTACAAACATGAAGCAGACAACAAAAAATTTCTATGAGCAAGGAAGTTTGAATGTTTACTATAATATGAATATGTAGACTGAACTTGTGTTTGCAGGTGATCAGGATATGCATATAGATATGTCATTATGATTTAACCATTGAAGTTTGTCTTGCAAGAGTTTGACTATATTTGGCTGATTGATATAGAAGAGCAGGGTTTGGAGTTTTGACATGATAATGACTTAGAAATTTGACTTGATGATTGAGATATGTTCTGGACTATAGATCTCACTAAGATAGTAAATTTGGGATTTGACTTGATGACTAATGATTTGATTTGGCTTGTGATGATTTGCCTTGATAACAATGCTCTATGGGCATAGTGACTTTCAGTGACTAATATTGTTATTCAATAATGGTTTTGTATTGGACTCCTTGTTCTTAGCACAATGGTTGAAGTATTGACAGTTGTGATTTAGTTTGAAGTAATCTCACAATAAATGGATGAAAATTATTCTTAGTATATGCATTTGCATCTAACGACTTATATTATGATCATGAGGATGACTTGATGAAGCTTGGTTTGATAATTAAATGACAACTTGTTGGCGTGATAATAGATGGAGTCATGACTTGATGAGAGCTCTACCTATCACTTGGTCTAAAGAATATGATACTGTGATATTGATGATTTTGATATTAGGTTAAATTTGGCATCTAAACTTTGATAAGCTAATGTTGAGGCTCATCAATGGGTAAATTATATGGACCTTAATGTCACTCTCCAGCTTATTAAAATCAACTTTGCTCACATTACTTTACATGTTTTGTTATATTTTGCTTAATGAGAAGGGTAAAGATGAGATGTCATGTCTTGTGGTATAATGTGCATTGATTGTAGGTTTTGGAGCAAATTTTGGCTAATTAAAGTGCAGGAACTTGAAGTAGACAAGAAAGAGGGATTTCAGGAGACTTGATCTCCCTCCTTAACTCCTCAGTCACTCGAAGATTCCTCCACCAGATCTCATCAACTCAGAGTTACAAGAAGCCAATCCATTAAGATCATTGGCATCCAAGCTAGCGATAGTTGAAGACCAGTTGATCTTGAGTTTGGAAGCCAAGCCTTTCTAAATTTAAGGAAGTTGTTGGTATCTTCAATGGTATAAATAAGAAGCCCTAGAGCAGCATTAGGATTCAACTTTTTTTGTTGTAACCAAGAGGCATTTTCGAGCTAAGACATTGTGACTGATGACTCTTGTGTATTTTTTATATGTTAATGAAAGTGAGAAGCATTCCCTTGATCTAGCACTAAGTTGACTCAGAGGGCTGAAGCTCTTGGGTTAGGGCCCAACCCTAGCAACACAAGTTCCTCTTTTTGTACATGTATGCTTATATTACATTCATAGTTAGCTATTGAAGTTATTTTGGTTTTGTTAATTTTCAATTATTTGGATGATTAATTAGTTTGCTCCCATTTTTGTATAATTAGATCAGTGATATCATAATGACATAAGACACTCCAGAAAATCCATTGATAGTGACTTTCACCTCATCTCCCTTATGGGATCATGACTTGAGGGTTCCATTCATACAACCCAAAAACATATTTCTTGATTTACTACATGATCTAGGGTTTCTTGATGAGTAGGTCATTGTTTGAGTTTCTTACGATGATTTACAATTGTCATATTTTATCTCTTAAGTTTTGCATTGGTTTCAAAGAACTTCCATTCATGAACTTAGCCACTAGATAGTAATAACTTTGTTTTCTTCCACTTAATAAATATTTTCCATTCGTAGATGAATTTGTGCATAAATGAAGACAAGAATGTATGTTGTTGCAGGAGCTTCTAATTTGCAGGTAGACCTCATCTCAGTTGTCTCATCCAAGCCTTATCCACCCATGTTGCCAAAGTCTACTAAACCCTAAATTCGAATTATTGTTTTGTAAGAAAAATTTCCATTTCCATTGAGAAAATTCAACCATCTTGAAGCATATGACCGAGCCTTGGATAGTGTTCATCCCTTCCATGCTTATTTATCCATTAGATACATTTCCCTCACTTCATTCTACCTTCCCTACCATCTCCTAAGTGTTTGACCCATTTCCTGTAGTAAAACAGGGCATCCTATAGTAGAACTAGGACATCTTGTAGTAGTATTATAGGAAACCCTTTAGTAGCATGTTTTAAGACCGAATTTAGAAAAATTGTCATCCGAAATTGGATTAAGCATATCCTTGGCTTCCATACCCTTGAGACTAGTCCATACCGCTTCCTCAATACCTATCTCCCCTGCCAAAGAAGAAGTGAAGATTAGCATTTGAATTCATAAAAGTAAAATATCAAAAAAAGGTGTTTTTCTACAATTTCTAAATTAGCACATGCATGCAGCAGTCATAATACTTCTTAGATAAGATTCCATGCTCAGTTAGTTTAGATCATCACAAGTCATAAACAAGGTTAAGCTAGATTTCTTTTGCAAGAAAAATGTGTCAATGAGTAACTAAAGGATTTCGTGTCACTTTACAAGAATCTTCCAATTCAGTCTTTCATTCATTAAAGTAGGAATCATTATTTTTCTTTCATTAATGATAATTTTCCCTCCTCCATTTGGTAGTCAGACTTCTTCTGGTCAATAGAAGACTGGTTTGAGAAACCCTAACGATCTATCGCCCTAGTTGAAAAGTGACAAGAGTAGACCATTACATCTATTGTGTATACAACACTGTCACCTCCAAGTTTGTACGAACCTCGGGTTGATGAAGTAAAGTTGGTAGCTCCAGGAGTTGCAACATTCTTGCTGCAATATTGGCGCTTATCAGATGACTTAGTTGATTTGATTGTACAATTTTGATTTATGTAAGATTGAACATATTGGTTTGGTAAAGTGTTATGTTTGCAGAGAGAATTGTATGAAGCAAGCTCCTCGATCTTGATGTGTCTGCGTTGGAAGTTATCTGGTGAAGCAAGGATGATGTGTTGATCCAAACCTCTACTTCAGAAGTGTTCCAAGGTATGATTTTAATTTTGGTTTTGGTTGTATATGATGACGGTCTATTATTGACCGGTAATGAGCCTATGGTGATCTAAGTAAGAGGGACATGGATTTTGAAGCTCAAAATAATAAATCATGGCATGATGAATCGATTTATAAAGTTGGGAAAAGAAAATATATATTGAAAATCTATTGAAGAAGTGTTGGAAAATGGAAATGAAAATCTTTGGACACTCCGATTGAATTTCAAGAAGTTGTGAAGAGATATTATTGAACTCAACTTGGAAACCAATAGTTAATTGAAGCATTGATGTTCTAATTGAACACACGTCTGTATACATATATGTTGTAGATAGAACCTGATTGGATGCATGATTGAGCCGCTTAATATACATAGAGTTTCTACCAAGCACCCTTCAAGATATTTGCATGGAATGAACAATTTTTGGACTAAGACATTCTTCCTGTGATATGTGACTGCATGGATGTACTGATGATGTTTGAGATTATTATTGATGAGTGCATCTGGGTTGCTGCCTCAATATGAGATCTGCCATGATAGGAGAGGTTCATAGCTTTAAGCACGATCGAGGCTGAGTACGAGGTTGCTAACATGGCTAACTATGAGGCAAGATGAAGAAGCTTTTTGGAGAGATGTTTAAGAAAGTTCTAAATATGACATGGATACATTGTGATGACAAATAATGAGATCCGATTGGCAGAGAATCCCATATATAGATGGGACTAAAATACCTTCATATATTGAGACATTGTTGATGTATGAGACAAGCTTAGGCTTGTGGTTGGTACCTTGTTGAGAGAGAGGATGACTATGGTATCCTTTTTTGTGATATATATATTTTTTGTTCTAATATGATATTTGATTTGATGTCTTGTATGAACATGAGACATATTTTGTTGATATATGATGATTATCATGATGATATGTTTATGATCTACAAAGAGCAGGACTGATTGAAGACATTGAGCCAACTCTTCCCCCCTATTGAGATCCCAGGGTGAGGAATTGAGATAGAGGGCTCCTGGGGTTGAGGGAACTTTGGACAATAGTGTATCAACCCTATCTATAAACCATGGGATGTGTGTTATCCTTGTCCGTTTTGACAAGTAGGGTATCCCACTCACCTTTAGTCGTCACAGAGCATACCCTAATTGGAACTATACCCATAAGCAAGGTTTGTTGGGATTGTCCCTCCCCATCTGGCCAACGGGCTGAGGAGGCTTGGAAGCATGTGATCCTTACCTCTTGGTAAGTTTGGTATCTCGTCCAAGCTCGGATTATGATGCAAGTGTTCTACCACATGACTATTGAGGGTCATTGTTGGGAAGATCGATAGGAAATAGGATGGGTTGAGTAGTAGCTCCCCTATATCACCTATTGCTCGATATGGGGTTGTAGATGTTTAGCTCCCCCATGAGATTTTGGGTTGAGATATGCTCCTCGATGTGGTTCCAAGTTGAGATGTACTCCCTGATGATATGCTCTCTGATGTTGATGTGGGTCGTAGATTTGACTCCTTGTCGATGTTCCCTGGTGGTAGCCTGCTGGAAGAGATTCCGGGTGGTAGCCCGATGAATAAAGGGTGGTAGCTTAGGATCCCCTCTAATGAAAAATTATTCTTCTTTTAGATTCATGGATATCCAACATATGAGTAGGGACAATCAAGAGATAAACATGAATAAGAAAGAGATGAATTGAGATGATGAGTGACGATATGTAATGATGAGATACTTGAGATTGGATATGATTTGTTGACAGGATACTCATGACAAGATGCAGGTGGAATTCTCCCTAGTTGAAAGAGAGTGTTAAAATATGCAAATGTGGTCAAATTCTGATTTAGATAGCTCATTTGATGGAGATGATGATTGCATTGAATTCCTCTTTTCGAGAGGACCAAAATTGACCTAAATATCAATCAAAATGGATAAGGGAAAGTGTACTAATGAAGAAAATCCCACATGTGCATATTTGACAAGGTCGACCCCAAAGAAAAGTGGACACCCTTAGAAGGCTATAAATACAAGGGAAATCTACCTCATTTGGACATCATCATGAGACACTCTTCTATCTTGGTTTTTAGCTTGCACGGGTCTGAGGCTCCTCTGTAGAGGAACATGTTTGCTCAAGATGAAATTGCAAGGTCCGAAGCTTGCATTTCTGTTTTAGAGTTTTGGGCCTCAGCCGCAAGCATAGGAAAAAGAGATATCAACTGTAGTCGCTCACTACTAGGCTCATCTATGTGATTTAAACATCCTATTCATACGCATAGCTCATCCTATTTGTGACCGGAATACAGGGTTTCAAAATCTTAGTTACAAACTTTAAGCACTTGCTTGTAGGCTCTAGAGAGCGACTACAAGCTTCCCAGTTGCACGCTTGACTTCTCCTCCGTGTGACTAGGACCAAAATGATGGAATTTTTGTTGTTTGAAGATTCCGCTCAGTGACCGCAATGTTCAACAGGTTACTGCAAACAGTGACAATTCATTACAGGCTTCAGAATCAAAATTTTTAGTATAAGCATTGTTGAGCTCATTTCATAGGTATTGTATAATTGTTTTTGATGGATAGTTGTATGATTGAATATATGGATCATTGTACTCTCTTTTTCTAAATCATTCAATGATGATCTTATAAGAAGAATAAATTGGAAGGGTTTTCCCCATAGTGGGTTTTGCCCTAGTCTTCGACCAATCCTGGTGTCTCTATGTGTGAATGATTTTCTTCTGTTCTTCCTTTATGTTCTGATGCATTGATGATGATGATATTGTTCTTTCTATATCTTTGCATATTGTGTTGAATAATGATGTAAATCTGAATAATGTTATGATGTTATGGGGTGAATAAAATGTGTTAATGAAAAATGCAATTATCAAAGCAAAGAACATTATAACCCTAAGAAAAATTAACACGGATTTGATAAATGATAACATCCTCAGAGAGGTGCAGGGGATTATCATAGGGCTACTAAACGAGGTTGTCACTCAACTATAGACACATGCAAGAGTGGAAGATGCAGAAACTGGGTCGAACGAGCATAACAAGGAAGAATGGAAGGAAGCTGGGAAGTCCAATTAGCTCACTGTTTGTTACGTGTTATGTCATTTTTTATTTAATTTTTGTGTTTTCATTAGAATCTAAGGGAATTTTCAGTGTTTTGTAATAGTTGCAAAGGTTTGTAGAATGAAGAAACTAGAAATCTAGATGTATTGGGACTTGGAAATAGACTTTCATACTCCTACTAGTTTTGTTGAAGTTTTGTAAAAGCGGGTCCAAAATTCTATTTTAAAATAATAATAATTTATAATAGAAAATTTTAAAAATATCACTTTAGAAAACAATAAAAATTTTCACATAATAAATAATCCAAATCTCACGAGATATATCTATCTCCCATTTTCACATACGAAACTGGACCTAAAATAAAAAAAATTATTAAGCCATTCAAATTTGAAAAATAATATCCCATCCATTTTCACACATGCCATGCTACTTTCACAAATAATAAATGATTTTAGCTAATAACAATTCTTTTACATGGAAAGCAACTCTAAGTTTGCAAACAACATTCAATTTTCACATGACAAGGGATATTTGATCAAATAATAGAAGTTTTTTAAATGGAAAAGTACATTAAGTTGGTAAACATAGATTAATTTTTTAGGAGAAATTAACAAATTGAACCTCAATATAAAAATCAAAATCAATGTCCATTTAAATCAAATTATTTACAACTTAAACAAATTCTTTCGGTAGAAATCACATGAGAGAATTTTTTGGCTGATGTGTTTCGAACCAACAAGTGTGGTTCATCATCAAGACTAGATGAAGAGGCAGACCATGGTAAAGGCCTAACTAGAGAGCAATGTAGAGACATAATTTCAAGTAACGGCTATATTTGAACAATAATGTTTAAATTATAATATTAATTTATTAATATATCAAAAACAAATATTACTAAGTAACGGCTATATTAAACTGCTAATTTTTTTTAAATATTTAAAAATGATATAAGTTAATTATTTATTAAAATATTAATATGTAACGCTATATTAAATGACTAGTTTTTGAAAAAATTTAAATAATGTATTATTTCATTATTTATTAAAAATATTAAAGGTAAATAATGACATTAGTTTATTAAATTATAAATATTAATATGTAATGGCTATATAAAACGACTAGTTTTTGAAAAATATTTAAATTAATTTATTAAAACCAAATATTATTAGTTTTTGAAAATATATTTAAACTGAGATATTTAGTTTATAAATTTTAAAAAAACAAATATTAATAAGTAAACCGCTATATTAAACAAACTATTTTTTAAAATAAATAAATAAATAATCAAAGTCAAACTTTAAAGGAGGGGAGTCAAATAAATAAATAAAAGGAAATAAATAAATAAATAACAGAAAAACACAGACACACATATATCGGGGTATATTTTTGTTGTATTTTATTTATTTTTCCATTAATTATTTTTAATTTATTTTATTTTATTTCCATTACTTATTCTATTTATCAAATGATCTTGTCTCGATTAGGGTCTTCACTAGTTTTTATAATTTTTGACTCCCCTCCTTAAAATTTGACTTTGATTATTTATTTATTATTTTAAAAACTAGTTGTTTAATATAGCAGTGACTTATTAATATTTGTTTTTAATAAATTAATAAACTAATATCTCAGTTTAAATATTATTTTTCAAAAACTAGCCGTTTAATATAGTCATTACTTAAATATTTGTTTCTAATAAATTAATATTATAATTTAACATTATTGTCCAAATATAGCGGTTACTTGAAATTATGTCTCTACATTGCTCTCTATTTAAGCCTTTGCCATGGTTTGCCTCTTCATTTGGTCCTGATGATGAACCACACTTGTTGGTTCGAAACACGTCGGCCAAAAAATTGTCTCATGTGATTTCTACTGAAAGACTTTGTTTAATTGATTATGGATCACAGAAGCTTGAATACAGAAAATATTTACAACTTATCAATAAAACAATCAACTAAGAAATTAGGGTTCCTTTAGATTAAAATACTTACAAGTTACCATTATGAATTTTGTTGTGCTTTATGCTCGTGGTTTTACCAATGATCCAAAGACCTTCTGAATAGTACAATGTATGGTTCAGGGCGGTGAATAACATAGTGCACCCACTTACGAGTCTGTTGAATCCCAATACTGAAAGACACACAACTAAAATGTAATCCATACCAAAATATGGGTATTGAATTGCCATTAACGAAAGGAAATGATGGACTGCAATTTCAACCACCCTTATATCTTCGTTTTGTTAAAGCTTTCATAATTATGAGTTGGGATTTTTTGTCTGCAAATTGAGCGAGATATGGGAAATGGGGCAATTGGGTTACCAATGATCCAAAGGCCTTATGAATAATACAATGTGTGGTTCAGGGCAGTGAATAACATAGTGCACCCACCTGCGACACTATTGAATCCCAATACTTAAAGACACACTACTAAAATGTAATCCATACCAAAATATTGGGTATTCAATTGCCATTGTCAATCCTGCTTTGAGACAGGCCACCTAGCCAAAAATTGCCCAAAAGCCTCCCAGAAAAATTTTGTTAGAAAAAATCACCACAGATCTACATGGTGGGAAGGAGCACAAAAAGAATACTAAATTGTCATCAAAGAAGAATACTCTTGAGAAAGCTTTGAATCATAAGAAATTGGGTAAGAAAGAAACAACTCTCAAGACAAGCAGGGGGAAATCCCCACCCAACAACAAAAGAGTGAACTCGACAACCCCTCAAGCATCAACAATGATGAGGATTCGAATATCGCACAAAATAAATCTTCATTTAACAGCAAAGCAGATCTCCTAGACCAAACTTTTTCTCCGACAATCTTCAAAAAGACAAACACTATAGATCGTGAAGCTAAGACACCAATGTCCCAAGAACCAGAAGAGATGAAGGAGATGCAAGATAAAGAAAGTTGAAAGACCGTAGAGAAAAAAAGAAAGCTACAACACCAATCTCGCCTAGAAAAACGAGGAGCCAGACAATTAAAACTAAGAAAATTATAGGCCCAATAGACCAATTTGGTCTCAGTGGACATTAACCACCACCATCATCATCAACAACTTTGATTTGTTAGAACTTTCATAATTATGAGTTGGGATTTTTTGTCTGCAAATTGAGCGAGATATGGGAAATGGGGCAATTGGGAAGAAGGAAAGTAAATAGAGCTTTCATAATTTGAGGGTTTCCACACTTCTTTTGGCCATACACAAACAATATCCCACTACCTTGAAGATAACTATGTTGTTGTACTATATGAATTTCCACATGAACAACCCCAACATATTTGCCAACCATATGGCAATAACCCAGGCCCTATGACAATTTTCATGTAATATCTCTTGTTCTAGATTGCTCCTTGTATGGGATTCTTCCTAATTGGAACCAATAATATCTTTTAGCTTGAAAATTGACTATAGTTTGGATTTCCTTCTTTTCCATAAGTCAAGCTTTGCATAAGATCTTTCAGTTGACTTAGCTGAAAGGTAATACAAAATTTAAAACCTTGGTCAGATTCACCATAGATTTATACACAAGATTTTTAGTTTCTCGATAAAATTGAGTAAAAATTATAGATACAAAGTCCTCTGCCAGAAAAATTAGATAAATTTGATTCAAAATTAGATTTGTAAGGAGCAAAGATTACCTCAATATAGTCCATATGGTCTGGACCCAACTTTTTCATGATTAAATTTGGGTACTTTTCAACTTGTTCCATGAGCTTCATAACCTTGTTACCTGATGCACTAAGCATAAAAACCTAGGAGATCATTTTCCATTAAATTAATTATTCAAAGATTTTCAACAATCCTTCCCTGAAAATCTAGCCCTTCAATGCAATTCAAAGAAAATTACACATTCAAAGAAACAAAATACCACTTTTATTTCATTATGTGAAATCCATTTGTCTGCATTTTTATCACACATGCACAAGTTTTCTCAAAAACAAAAATGTTCAAGTTCATAACTCTGAAAAATGCTTAAACAACTAACAACACGCAAGCCAGATACAACAAAAGGAACTCTCATTTAAAACAAATGAAATTGCAAGCTCAGCGACAATGCCAAAGCCTTGATAGAAAAAATCCTGAGAAAATTGCAAGGCTAGCACAAATCGTCCAAATTTTAGCATATGAAGGGAAATGTGTTTAATTCTTGTATTTGCATCCACGGTGCTAAAAATGACAGAATTATCTTACATGGTAAAGAAATTTTGCAGAGGAGAATCGATGCTTTTTGCACAGATCAGAAAGTAGAAACCATGAAGCTGCTCTTTGTTAATGAACTCCACATCATGCCATCCTCTTCTTAGAGCGAGAGCATCAAAGAGCTCCAGTGCAAACAAACGTTTTGAAAATAAAATGCATAATATTCCACAAAGAAAATCTACTCAACGTAAAGAAAATTGTCTCAAAGAAAAACAAGGAAATTGTTTTTTGAATCCAATAAAAGCAGTCACGCTGCGAAATCTTGTGCAGCGATGCATGTCATGGATTATTGTGAAGGGCGGTTGATATGATAGCGCATGTCAAAAAAATATTGCTAAAGGAAATTGATATGATAGTGCTTGTCGTGGAATCTTGTTAATGCCAGTTGATATGATAATCCAACGGATCTTGTTAGTTGGGTCATTAAGAAAATGATCCAACAGATTAGAGTGGCCAAAAAGACAGGTGAGGGGCAGTTCCTCTGAAAGGGAACACCTTGCAGTTTAATAATTTTTTATTGATATAATAATTTTGTTCTTCTTTATAAATTGGAGAATCCTTGATGTTTTATTTACGATTCTTCTATAAAATTTGGAGAAATATTTGGAGTTTTTTTAAGGATGCAATGAGTTGCTTTGTTCTTTTTTAGAAAGTGGAGGAATACCTCGGTGTTTACTAGAGTTTTAAATCGATTTAATGATAAATTTATACGTTTTAAGCAATTTAGATATTTGAAAATTTTGACATTTCTTTGAGATTTAAGTGTTGATATTGCAAATTTCATCTCTTTAATGACGAACTTGAGATTCGACGATAGTTCTAAGGGGATTAAGGTTTATTAAATAGTATTAATAAAATTATAACAATGTATTACAAGCTATTTAGTTATACCTTTGCATAGACAATAAATAAAAGTATATTTTTTAAACCTATTTAAGGTAAGGTAGTTTTGAATTGGAAAACTTAGGAGAGAGTACAATGAATTTGAGTTAGGTGTATTCTTGGAATGTTATTTGTTATTTATGTCAAAGGAGACATTGTTTTGAGAATATTTTTGCATAGGCTTGTAGAGGACTTCAACCCCTTTCCCACGAGTGTTTACTTGCCCTCTAATTCCTATTTGTTGAGGAGATTTTCAATTTTTAAGTTAGAGGACCAATTTTTATTTTTCCTCATGTCAGCCTACATGAAGTCAAGTCAGCGACTCTCCATTGGACATGTCTCTTCAAATTATGGTTGAACAAGTATAATTAGAAGTTGTGGTTCCTCATTTCAACTATCCATCTCGGTCAAGGCAATGATGAAAAACAATTCATATCTGAGGGAAAAATAAGTTCACAACTCATGAACTAGGGAACTAATCAAGGGAGCTAAAAGCGTGGTTTTTGGGTGATAATTTTTATCTTTTGGGATTATTTTTAGAGCAATATTTATATCTTTTTGTGGATTATTTTAAAGTAGTAGTTATATTATCCTATGGTTCGACCTATACCACAATTTCGACCACTTCGTAACTCAGGTATGTGACTAAACCTCAATCCTTTCTTTGGTTCATCCTATAACTAGAATTTGACCCTATGTGATTTAGGCTTATGACCATAATTCAACCCTATGTTATTTAGGCCTATGGCCAGACTTCAACTCTATGTGGCTTAGCCTAAACAAACCTTGAAGTTTGGCCTTTCTATCCTTAACTAAAATCGGACTAGTGAAGCAAGTCTTAGCAAATTTTTGGCCTTATTGAAACATATTTTGACTTGGAAAAGAATAATGTTTTTGTGCCTATTGGATCAAACCCATTAAGCACATATATTTGGTCTTGGAGAAAATCTTTTGAATATTCTTTGAGTAGACCTATTCTTCCTTGAGAATAGACCCGTGACAAGTAATTTTAGCGAAATAATGGAGACCTATAATGAGTGTTTCAACCTTCTACTGGAACAGTTTGCAGACCTTTGTTGGATCAAATTTTGAGCATACATTTCAGGCTTATTGAAGAAATTTTTGAAAGTAATTTCTAGCAGACTTAGAGCTATGGTTGAGCAACATTTGAGCACTTCTAAAGATCTCTTGAAGCAGTCATCCACAGAACATTTTTGAAGAATATTTTTGAAGACTTGAAGGAGCATTTTTAAAGATCAACTGAAGTTTTTTGAAGACTTGTTGGGGGAGCTTGTAGAGGACCTATTGTGTAGGCCTCTTGAAGAAACATTTGGAGCAGCTTTGTTGAAGCATTTGAAGACATATTTGGAGCAACCTTGTTGGAGCATTATTGAAGACATTTTGAAGAATTTGTTCAAGTAAGTATCTTTTGTAAAGTATTTGATTTGACCAAGTTGGAGCTTTGAGTTGTTGGAAGGATTGGAATCCTTATTTTTAACCAAGTTGGAGCTTGGAAGTTGTTGAGAGGATTGGAGTCCTCATTTTGACCAAGTAAGAACTTGGATCAACTCAAGGTTGGAGCCTTGAAAAAGTCAAAGATTTTATTGTACAAGTTGGATCCTAAAATTGTTGTATAAGAGGATCGGAGTCCTCACTATTTTGATCAATAAAATTATTCTTGTTTTATCTCGTGTATTCTAATTTATTTTGTGATAAAAATAATAATGACATAAAAATTGAAAATGAAAGAAATACTGATTCACCCCCTCCCCCCCTCAATGTTTCCAACATGTATTTTTTAATGATGCATCAATATGGGTCCATCATTCTCACACATGTGAAGGAGAACTAGGGCACATTAAGGTGAAATAAGTTCAGATCACAGTTGTCAAAGACAGTTGAGTCTTGGGTCAAAAGGAAGTCTCCCTTGCAAGTTGAAATGATAAGGAAAAGAAGTCATCTCAAGCGAAGGAGAGAGGAGGAAAAAAACACTTTAATTCTCTCACATGTGCCACCTAGGGTTTCTGCAGCAAGGGCCAAAAATGGTAGGTTGAAATTGCAGTCTAAGATTGCAGGTCCAAAGTTGAGGTCAAAGAAGAAATTATAGTAGCATCAAGGAAAAATTGACTTGGTTTGACTTGACAAGAAGAGAAAAAGTTTGACTTGGTCTTGGAGGAGCCTTAATTGAAGTTCTATAAGAAGAGAAGAGTGCTTGTGGGTTTTCCTCTCAAGAGGAGAGGTTTTGGCCCTGGTTGATAACATATATCTCGTGTCCTATTGTCTCATTGTTCTTTATTTTTTTATGATAAGAACATGATAAGAATCAAGTTGAATTTCAAGAAGCTAATAAAGATTAGTAATAAGATACCACACCACTCTAATTAATATAGAGAACCATGGATATACATCTCTTATGCCTCACTACTTTCAAAGAGACTAGTTTGTCAAGTTCGGTTAATATTCCATAAAGGAAAATAGTAGAAGAAATGGTGATATGATAAAATTATTATTTCTCTCCATTTCACTTATAAATTTAAGATCAAATATTATCCATTGAAGGATAAGTCGAATGAGAAAAGGGATATTAGCTTGATTTGTTTAAGTGGCTCTAATGACACACTAAATAAAATTTGGAAGGTCCTTGTCGAGCTAATAAAAGCATTGTAGCATTGGGTACTTGTCCCAACTCTTGGGTATGCACCCCAATGCTTCCTAATCCCTTGGTCACATAACGAAGGTAGACCTAGCTTCCCTTTACATAGAGTCTAAGCATTACCCATGCCCCCATCATTTTCTTAAAAAATTGGAGTGTTGAGATGTCCCTCTATGGTTAAAGGGACAATTTGAGTAACCTTCTTCAAATTGATACCCATGTGGTGTTGGTTCTCATTGAAATGAAAACAAGAAAAACTAAGTATTATAATCTTAACTCACACTTTAAGTTGACTTGGACATAATTTTAACCCATTGATAAGGTCCTTTTCTTTATATTGGGTTAAATCATACAAAAAAATATGACGATGAGCTTGTGTGAAACTTTGGAGTGCTTTGGAGTGTCATTTTTAGAGTTCAAAAATAACAATGAATATTTGAAGAGGCTAGGGAGAAGATTGAAAATTATTTGGTCTAGACAACTTCCTTTAAAGAAAGAAATTACATCTACTATTAGGCTCTTTTGAACTCCTACACAACTCTAGAGTGCTTTAACTCGTGATTTTAGAGTTTAGAAGTTTGTGAGAGATATTTATTAGAATATTGGAGATTCAAGTAAGTAGAATTAATTACTTGAGGTGTGCATCCATAATATGGGAAAATTTCTAGGTGGTAGCTGTTAAAATTGGAAACTAAGGTCAAATTCCACTTTGGACAACTCATTCGATGGAGATGATGATTGCATTGAATTTATCTTTTTGTGAGGACCAAAATCAACCTAAATATCATCTAATTTGGACAATGGAAAGTATATTTTTGAATTATAAGCCCACATGTGCATATTTGATCGGGTCACCCTAAAGCAAATTGGAACCCTTGGAAGGTTGTAAATACAAGTGACCTCAACCTCATTTAGACATCATCATGAGACATTCTTGTATTCTCTTTCTTGGTTTTGGATTGCACAGGTCTAAGGCTCATCCACAGATAATTAGTTCACATGGAGAAATCACAGGGTCCGAAGTTCGCGCACACTTCTAGGGTTTCTGGGTCATAGCCGCAAGATTTCCAAACGTAGAATTTGACTATAGTCGCAGGCTTGCAAGCTCAAGGGAGTGACTAAAGCTTTTCAGTTGCACACACAACATGTCCTCCATGCGACCAACATCTAGGGTTTGGCTTTTTTAGTTATCTGAAGTTTTCACTTGTTGACCGTAGTGCTCAATAGTTGACTGCAAACCATGACAGTTCATTACATGCTTCAAAATCAATGTTTTGATTATAAGCATTGTTGGGTTCATTTCATGGATATTACGTGGTTTTTTTTGCTGGATAGTTGTATAGATGAAGATATGGATAATTGTACTCTCTTTTTGTTGGATCATTCAATGATAACCTATTAAGAAGAGGAATTTGAAAGGGTTTTCCCCATAGTGGGTTTTTCCCTGGTCTTCGACCAATCTTGGTGTCTCTACGTGTGAATGATTTTCTTCTATTGTTCCTTTGTGTTTCGTTATTTTGATGATGATGATATTGTTTTTTCTACATAGTTGCATATGTTTTTGAATAATGATGTAAATATGAATAAGGTTATGATGTTATGGGGTGAATTTAATGTGTAAATTATGAAATGCAATTATCAAAGCATAGAACAATATAGCCCTGATAAAAATTAATAGTAGCAAGAGGATTGAAGGAAATTTGAGGCAACTTATGTGCAACTTCATAGTGCAAGTGTCAATTTTTAGAATTTAAAATCTTTTGAGATAGATTTGTTACCACATTAGAGATTAAAGTGGGAGGTGGGTAACTAGAAGATTGAAGAATATTTGAGGTGGTGTTGATGGGCATAAATGACCACTCATCAATAGGAGGAAACAACCTAGATTGTGGTTCTTTAATAACTCAAGCTATTTGGGATAGTTGTTCCTGATGGGTTTAATCGATTCATTAGCCATATATTTCCTCCTCTTTTGAGAAAGAAATCGTTAAATTTCAACTGAGTATCCTATTGTATATATTTACAGTTGGTTATGGAGAGTTAACCGGTTATATAAGAATATACATTGAATCGAAATCACCAAAAGAATGACTCTAACTAGTGTAAGGTAAACTATAAAAAAGTTAGAAGAATGAATTATATTTGTATAAAAGGAATAATTATAAAATGCAACCAACTTTTAATGTAACATAAATCAAAATATATGGAGAAAGGACACAATTGTACTCGTTATTACTTTCAAGCAAAATGAAATAAGTCTCAACTTGCTTTAATAGATTTTACTTTTAAAAATTGAAAATGAAATGTTGAACTATTATCTATAGATGTATCTTAGGCAAGGATAATATATTCAACTATAAGACTGATTTCATTTCTTGGTTAATTCATATTAACAATCCATTTAGTACAAACTAGAAACATCCTTTTATAATAAATGAAACAGAATACATATATCTAGAAAACAAAACAATCTAATTATTAATCCTATTCTCATCCATGTACATACATGTATCAATTTCAATTTACAAAAACATAGTTCATGAACCAAAAGAACACATTATATGTAAATCGAACTATATTTATGAAGATGACGATCATAGGAAAAATAACTTAATTCAAAATATAGGCAAATAGAATTAATTAATGACAGATATATGAATAAACATTATTAATACCAATGCAGAGAAACTTAGTAAAATGAGTGATGCTATTTAAATTTCACAACCTTTTGAATCACAGTCAAGGAAATCATTGAAATCCCAAAAGGTAACAATGAACTATTGAAACAAAACTGAGTATTATATTAAAATAATTCAATATAAAACTTACAATATATAATGCAAAGTCTCAATGTAACGACAATTTTTTAGCTTCGTCTATCTGTCCCACCCTTATACAATATTTAGGTTCTGCCCATTTTCAAAGTCTATAATATATTTATACCAAAGGGTCGTTGTACAAAATAATTATATATGAAAAATAGAGATCTATGTTCAAATAATCTTGGTACCAAGTCCTTCCCACAAATATGATCACATTGGTCATAACGAGGGTGCTTTAAAGATAAACAAATATCATAACTCAATATGCCATGTCATTAGGAAATAATAACCAAAAATACCAAATAGAGAACTGATGTTCAACTACATAGCTACAAGTATTACTTGTAGGATAAGAGATAGATATAATTAACACATAATCATGTAATTTAAATAATGGCTACAAAATCTATGATTCTATATCTATTATTAACAAAGTTAACAAACTAGTCATATAATAATTTGTATGTTTCAAAGACATAAAATATAAAATTCATTGACCTTGAACACCATTCATTTGGAAGTAGTAAAACCTTGCAAATTTGTAGTAATTTTCACATTGACACTGAAAGATTTGATAACAACTTGCTTTTCATAAATTCAACAATTTGTTTTTCATGTTTATCTTTGAGGGATTTATTTTGTTACCTTAGTTTTGCATTATGTTCTAGTAATTGATGAATTTTGTATTTAAGGTAAGGGACAACAACCACATATTTTTCCTACCAATACCACACTTGGAGAAATTTGTGAGAGTCCTTATGCTTTCTACACTTAGTATCAACATTGTTATCAGATTTACTAAAAAAAAATTATCCTCGCAATCCTCGATAGGCTAAGGTTCTGGATTTTCCTGTACCAATGAAAACCCCTCAGGAACATCTACATGAACAACTGGGACTAACTTCTTCGTATTCTTATTTATCTTAACTCAAGAGATCATTTGGGAAAGTATTTTAGTTTTAACCTAGGTTGATGCAATCACATTTTTCTCACATTCAACTATGTGTCAGGTCATTGTTTTTCTTGAAAAAGCCCACTCTAATTATTTTTTCCATGCTACGAGTAATTTGGGTAGGAGTCGAGTCATAAGTTCTTTCTTTGAGCCATAGAGTGCATCCACTGAAGATGAATAGTTAGGATTTGTTGGTTGAGGTGGAGAGGCAAGGGCTTCTTAAACATTTTCATGAAAGCCCTAATCAATTTTATTAGCTTGTGAAAATACTTCCTCCCAACAATTATTTGAGGGTTTCACAAAATTATTTCAACATAGAAAAACATCCCATGAATCCCCCAAGTGGGTTAATCTTAATTCAACCAATATGCAAATCAATCCTTAATAAATTATGTTGTGGTTGGGATTCATAGAACCATTTTGATAAAATTTGGACATTTTGAGAGGCTTTTGTGCATATATTAAGGCATATTCAAGCAGCCTAAAATGGTAATAAAACACAAAAGCATACCAACCTTCACACATTATATACCATTTTACAATCAAAACCAAATCATGCCACAAGTTTTAGTGAGTTCACATGCATACCTTTCACATTATATGACATTTTCTTTGGGAGGAAGAATTTGTCCCACAACACATCTTTAACTAGACAATTTTAGACCACCTTTCACCTTCTGCAAGAAGCTTTGTATCCTCTGTAATGAAAGCCTCATTCCCTGGAATCTCCATGTTGAAATTTCTAAGTCTAACCTATTAGAAATTTTCCTACACTAACTGGTTTATTTCACCTACTTGTTTAATTATTGAACAAGTTATTTAACCTTATAAATACTAAAATAAACACAATGCAGTCTTAATCATCTATAGATCATCAACTGAAAGAAATAGACGAACACACAAGGGACACTGTTATTTTTGGACAATTGTCCCTAGAAAAACCCAACTTGGGAAAACCAGTGCAGCAATTCTGAGGGTTTTATTATTAAGAAGCTTTTCTTGAGCACAACTGGTGCCAAATTGGCTCACTCGACAGAGAAATCAATCTGGCAGTAATACCTCTATTCGAAAGCAGATATTCGGCAAGTCTTCTCCACGAAAAATCTCCAATGCCTCTGTGAGACACTGTGTTAGCCTGAAACCCTCTGTGTTAGCCTTATGATGCTCTGCGCAAGCTCTCTCGCCCTCTGTGTCACTTCTGTAGCCTTTGTGTCACTCACGCAGGCCCTCTGGCCATCTGCGCAGTCACGCTGGCCCTTTGTGTAGCTTCTACTGGCTTTGCATCTGCCTCTCTACCTCTCCACTAGTCTTTCGAAACTATCTCTACCTCTTTGTTATGCACTCACTACCCCTCATTGCAACTTTGTTCACTGGTTCGATTTCTCTTAGCAAACCCCGCTATAGAAAATCAAACTGACTGATCAATCTTTGTGTATCTCCAACTGACCCTCAAGCTTCCTTTTATACTTTTTTTGATGAGTCTTCAAATGCCGAGATTACATCTCTAATCAATGTCTAAGCTTATATTTGTCTTGATCCATGTCATTTAGAACCTTCTCACCCAGTTTTATATTAATAATCATTAATATTTTTATTTTCCTAAGTTTAGACTTAGGAACCCATTAAAAATATTAATTATTTTAATATCTCCTTAACTAGGTGGAATTTCCCCAAACCATTTTTGGGTCTTGGAGATATCATGTGCTTTATCCTCTCCAACATTTTTCATGGCTAGAGAACATTCGATGCTACCCCAAATCAACACTCGCCTTTAGCAAGGAATGTGCTCTAGTAATGCTCCATCACTGAACACCCCTCTGATCATCTGGCACTGGTACCTGTGCTGATGTTTGGCCTTGTTGCCTAACATCCTCTGCACTGCTGTGTTCTATAATGCTTTCCATGGCTCTTCTAATGCCATTGCTACATTTGTATGATAGCTCCTTTATAGCCATGTTGTTGTTGGTCCTTTCTCCCAACACCACATCTTCATTGCAACCCTCTCTCATAGCAATACAACACTAATGCTACATAGCACTACAACTACTAATGCTGCATTGCAACTCAGTTACTAAGACAATGGTAACTGATCTACCCAACTACTGACATCCTTATCAAGCTAGAAGCCCTCCTCATGCTGAAGCTCTCTCTGCTGCTATCCTGTGCTCCCTCTGTTGCCTCTGTGCTGTTTCAACAACTTTATGCCTCTCTCAATGCTACAAACACCTTTGTGCCTTCCTACACTACTACAACCTCCTATGTGCCTCTTGCACTACTACATCTCTCTCTGCGCTGCCAAGGACTACTACACTCGAGCACTATTTTGCCACCCCATCTGCATCTTGCTTCTACCAACATCCATTATCCTGCTACTGTCACTCGGGGCACCCATAGCCGAATATGATCTAGATTTCTTGGCTAGAAATTTGCCTAGGTAGCGACTCCCTCTACCTTGGTTCTGTCCCATTAGGTACTGTTTTGTCTCGACGGCAACAAAAACCCACTAGCTTCACACTCCACAATCTGCCCATAACTCCCTATGCCCCAACAACTGAAGAAACTAAGACTCTTGGCTTTGCACAATCTCGACAAGGTTGAATCGCTCTTCTATCCAACTGTGTCACTCCTACCTAGCTGAGTAGGATGAGATGGCTCTTTGTGAGCCTCTTTTGCCTTCCTCTGCATATGCGTTGGCCTCTCTCTGGCTCGAAATGATGATGTATGCCCTTCTGCATCACTCCTCTGCTGCTTTCTACTTAGGAGCAACTTTTGTCTCTCGGGATAGTTGTTTCTACTGCAAATTCTTTGATTTAGCTGGATCCTTCATATTTCATGTGATCTACAACCCTCTGATACCATGTTTAAATTTCTAAGTCTAACCCATTATAAATTTTCCTGCACTAATTAGTTTATTTCACCTAATTGTTTAATTAATGAACAATTTATTTAACCATATAAATACTGAAATAAACACAATGAAGTCTTAACCATCTACATATCATTAACTAAAAGAAATAGATAAACACACAAGGGATACCATTATTTTTGGAAAATTGTCCCCAAAAAAACCCAATTTGGGAAAACCGGTGCAACAGTTCTGAGGGTTTTATTATTAAGCATCTTTTCTTGAGTACAATTGGGTGCCAAACTGGCTCACCCAATAGATAAATGAATCTGGCAATAATACCTCTCTTTGGAAGTAGATATTCGGTAAGTTTGCTCCATGAAAACTCCCCAACGCGTCTCTGAGGCATTACGTCAGCCTGGAACCCTCTGCGTCAGCCTTCTGATGCTCTGCACAAGCTCTCTGTCCCTTTGCGTCACTTCTGCAGCCTCTGCGTCACTCACGTGGGCCCTCTGGCCCTCTGTTCAATCACTCTAGCCCTATGCATAGCTTCTTCTGGCTCCGCGTCTGCCTCTCTGCCTCTACACTGGTCGTCCGACACTACCTTTGCCTCTCTACTATGCACTCACTACCCTTATCTGCAACTCTAATCACTGATTCGATTTCTCTTGGCAAACCCCACTCTAGAAAATCGAACTGACTAATCAATCTTTGTGTATCTCAAACTGACCCTTAAGCCTCCTCTTATACTTTTTCTGGTGACTCTTCAATGGTTGAGATTACATCTCAAATCAATGGCTAAGATTATATTTGGCTTGATCCATGTCGTTTAGAACCTTCTCACCCAGTTTTATATGAAACTCATTAATATTTTTGCTTTCCTAAGTTTAGACTTAGGAACCCATTAAAAATATTAATTATTTTAATATCTCCTTAACTGGGTGGAATTTCCCCAAATCATTTCTGGGGGCTTGGATATCTCATGTTCTTTAGCCTCTCCACCAATTTTCATCGCTAGATCACATTCGATGCTACCCCAAATAAACACTCCTTCTTAGTGAGAAATGTGCTCTACTAATGCTCCATCACTGAACATCACTTTAATCATCCGGCACTGATACCTGTGCTGATGTTTGGCCTTGCTGCCCAACATCCTTTGCACTGTAGCGTCTTGTATTGATTCCCATGGCTCTGTCACTACCACTGCTACATTTGTATGAAAGCTCCTCTACATCCGTGATGTTGCTAGTCCTTTCTCTCAACATTGCATCTGCACTGCAACCCTCTCTCATCATTCTGCAATGTGCTGCCCATAGAACCAACATTGCTACTATTGCACTACAACTTAGTTATTGAGACGATGGTAATTTACATACCAAACTACTGAAGGATCCCTCTTGATGCTAAAGCTCTCTTTGCTACTATCATGTGCTCCCTCTACTACCTCTATGTTGTTGCAACAAATTTGTGCCTCTCGCAATGCTGCAAACACCTTTGTTCCTTCTTTCACTGTTGTAACCTCCTTTATGCCTTTCGCACTGCTACAACCCTCTCTGTGCTGCTAGGGACTACTGCACTCAAGCACTATTCTGTCGCTCCATCTGAATATTTCTTCTACTGACGTTTGTCATCCTACTATTGTCACTCGGGGCTCCCGTAGCTGGATATGATCCAAGAGTTTGTGTACCTCAAGGATTCTTGCCCCTACATCTTCTATAGTTCTCCTGACTAAAGCTCAATGTCTCCCCACCTCTTCTCTAGAGGTACATGAGCACTCATGGCACAGTTGTCATCATCCTCTACCTCCTTCTCTGCCTTAGCTGGTGCTACCTTGGAGTCAAAAGCCTCGCCTTTATTCTCCTTCCTAGGACACTAGGTTGCATAATGGCCGAGCTCCCCACAGTTGAAGCACTTAATCTTAGAGATGTCTCTCTTCTTCCTCTTCGCTTGCTGCCCCGCAGATGCCAAAGCCGCACCCTCTTCCTCCCCTTTCTTGACCCGGCTCCTTTGCTGCTAGTTCCCACCTTGCTCAGTTGTATGATCTCTTATTGGTGAATAGATGCCCATAATTCTTCCCAATCTGGAAGATTCGCTCTGCCCAAAATGCTTTGGACGAATGTCTCCCACTCCTTGGAGTTAAATTGGAAACTAGGGCCAAACTTCATGTGGATCATCTTATTCATGGCTAATAATATTTTTATTAGATTCCTCTCATCAAGAGGTTTAGGATTGATCTAAAGATCATCCGATTCCAATAAGTATTTATGGAGATATGAATTTATTTTGATTATGGAATTGTTATCAAGCCGACCTACAAATCATGTAGGCTTAGAAGCCCAACAATCGCATCTATTCAAACATCAACATTGTGTATAAATACAGGAGGAATTTTCCTCATTTTCACTCACTCATCTCGTCACATTTCTCTCTCTCTCTACTGCACAAAAAAGAGTCTCTTCTCTACTGCACAGAAAAGGGTCCCTCTCTCACACATGTGAAGCTGGACACTGCTGAAACTGAAGCTACAACTGCAGATCAAAACTTTGACCAGTGTGGACCATCAAACCTCCTCTTCTAATCTGCACTGTAGGTTCATCTGAACCTCCTCTGAAGGCTGCAACCTTTGGTGGTGTAATCAAGTCGATCTGACGAATGGTTTGCGAGATATCGACTACCCTAGTTTGAAAGAAGTTGTTAAAACTGAAGCTGCAACTACAAAAGTGAAGTTTGACTTGCATGGACCAAAATATATCCTCATCTGAATTGCACTGTAGGTTCATCTAAACCTCCTCTGAAAGCTGCAAATTTTGGTGGTGGAATCAAGCCGATTTGATGGTCGATTTGTGAGGTATCAACTGCCCTAGTTTTGATGATGAAGCCACTAATGCTGATGCTGCTGATCTAGGGTTTGCTACTGCTAATATAAATCAGATTTATTGTACTATTTATCTCTGCTGAATTATTGAAGATAAAAGAATATTTGATCAAAGGGTTTCCCCACACATTGTAGGGTTTGTCCTTGGCTAGCCGCCACATCTTATGTCTCTTGCCTTGGCTTGTTTCCTGTTGATCGTTTAATGTTTAATCTACACTTTACTTTATGTACATGTGATTGCTAATCTGTGGAATATAATAAGAAAAAGAAGTAAATTGTTATAAGCATAGAACATACCATAATTTAACATGGGATCAGAGGTAAGGTGAAGACAAAGCCCAAGCAAGAGTAAGAGCAAACACCGAAGAGAAGATTGGCAAGGCTATCCTAAAAGAACTATGGGGTCCTCAACACTCTTTCCTACCGAAGACAAGCTCCGTGAGAAAGTTGATTATCATGGATGGAGGATGTCTATCGATATAACCCTAGAAGATCAAGGAGTGTTGAACCATGTAAGAGGCAATATTGTTGAGCCTCCATCAAATGCATCCGCTACTACCTGAAACAAATGGAAAAACGAAGAAGTCAAAACAAAGAAGATTATACGAGACTCTATCGACAAGAACTTGGTGGCCTACATCTCTGAACTGGACACTTCCAAGGAAATATATGATAGATTGGTGAGTTTATTTAAAGTCAATAATGCAAATGAGGTTTTGTTTCTTAGAAATACACTGAGGGAAATCAAGAAGGGTAAAGAAGAGAGTATGCAAGGGGAAATCTATTGGGGAAACTATTACTGACAGGGAAATGGCACTCACAACTCTTGGAGGATTACCATCTGAATGGTACGTGTTCAGGACTAGTCTTCTAAACAATAATGTAATTCATGGTTTCAAGGAATTAATGGCTAGATCCATTCAAGAAGAAACAAGGGTAGAAGAGCAAGAAATTCCCATGCCTAAAGGTCCTCCTGCTGCATTTTCTTCTCATGCTAAGAAAAGAAATAATTCCGAGACTAAATCAAAAGGAAAGGTTGGACTTAAGGGTGGAAGAAAAGGACAATGTTACATCTGCGATAAAGTAGGTCACTATGTAAGGGATTTCCCTAATAGAAAGGAATCACATCGGGACGATGATCAAAATCCATCTGATGGAAATCAAAGGAATGAAAAATTCAATAGCAAAGGTAAGAGGAGAGCTGGGAATCAAGGAAGAGGACAACCATTCAAGAAGGCTAGAAATTCCAAGATGTATTAAATGCACCTGACCTCAAAAGAACCTGGTGTCCATCTTGGCAATGGAAGACAAAGGCTACAAGGTAACCTTTAGCGATGGCAAGGTACATGTATCGAAAAATAATGTTAAAGATGCCTTTACTCTTGGGTTTCGTGTTGATTCATTATATCAGGTCGATGAAATTTAGGTAGGTTTCATGTCTTATGACACATCTCTTCAGTCAAAACGTTGGCATTGGAGGTTTTCCCACCTTCATTACAAAGATCTACCTGATGTAAAACATATGGTAATAGGGATGCTTGAATTCTGAGTAGAGAAAGAAGGTGTATGTCCAAGATGTGCTGAAGGAAAGCTCAAAAGGGGACCATTCCCCTCAAGCCAAAGCAAGACCTTCGATATATTACAGTTGGTTCACTCAAGCATATATGATGCTGGCATTAAGAGGGAGACTACTACACCACATACTCCTGAGCAGAATGGTGTGGCGGAAAGGAAGAACCGTATGATTGTGGAAGTTGTGTCAATGGGTAGATGATGTAAAAATGCCTAATGTGGAGGAACCCATGGATCCTATTTATCCACCTGAACCCTCCTCTTCTAGGAAGAGGCCTTCATGGCTCAGGGGGATACTTGATGTTGCTGAAAGACATGCTTCACCTCGAGGAACCTTCCATGAAAGTAAGAAACCCAACAGGTACCAGTGATACCTGACCAGCATGAGAATAATCATACAAAATGAGCCTTCATCATTCTTAGATGTCGTCAAGAATCAAGTATGGAAAGATGATATGACCATTATGGAGAATGATGTCTGGGAAGTAGTTCCCAGACCCCAAGACAAGACAATTGTTACTTCAAAATGGCTTTACAAGATAAAGCTGCAGCAGATGGAAGTACGGAATAGTATAAGGCTCATTTTGTTGCTCGTGGTTTCTCCCAAAAGGAGGGTATAGACTATGATGTGATATTTGCACTTGTTTCCAGATATATGACCATCTGCTTGATCATAGCCCTTATGGCTTCACAAGGATGGAACCTACATCAGATGAATGTCAAGACTGCATTCTTGCCTAGTTCGATCAAAGAAGAGGTCTATGTGGAGCAACCCGAAGGATTTGAGATTTATGATTGAAAATATCATGTATGCAGGTTGAATAAGGCTCTTTATGGGCTGAATCAAGCACCCTGAGCATGGTATGAGAGGATTGATAGCTACTTGATGAAGCTGGGATTCATTAGGAGTGAAGCCGATCCTAACCTTTACTTTAAGTTTGAAGATGACAAGTCTCTCATATTGGTGTTGTATGTGGATGACCTCTTTCTAACAGGTGCATACCCTCTCATTCACAAATGTAAGAGGGAGTTGGCTTCTGAATTTGAAAATGAAGAACCAAGGACTTGAAGTGTGGTAGAAGCCAAGAGAAATTTTCCTATCTCAAGGAAAAGATGTGGGGAAGATTCTGAAAATATTTGGTATGGTGGAAAGCAAGCCTGTGACTACCTCGAGGATATTAACTTTCAGAAGTTATATGGTAGTGATGTCGGACCAGATTTGGGAAATGCCTTTGAGTTTCAAAACTCATTCATGTTGATGTTCTTGGTGAACCTCCGGCTGAACATATGCTTTGCAGTTAGCATTGTGAACTCATATTTGGTTGAGCCTCACTAGATTGGTGCCAAGAATCTTCTGAGATGTCTTCAGGACACAATCTCTCATGGATTGAGATACACTGCCAGAAATATGAAACTGCATGATTATTCAAATGCTGATTAGGCAGGTAGTGTGGAGGATCACTGGAGCACTTTTAGTGCTATTTCTTTTTGGATTCTGCTTTGATATAATGGATGAACAGGAAGCAGAAGTCGGTTTCCATAAGCACCGTTGAGACCGGATACATATCTACGAGTATGATCTCATACGAAGCTGCCTGGTTGGGGAAGATCTTCAGTGAGCTGTTTGAACACATACCACTGTGATTCTCTATAACAGCTAGAGGTGGGATTCAATTATTGAGGAATCCCGTATTCGTCGATTGCTCCAATCGATAGACATCATCTAGGATATGGTAAGTCGATGAGCAAGGAGGCTCCATCACATTAATATAATGTACAGGTTGATACACCTTGTCAAAGCCCCAAGGAAAGATCTAATATATGATTTTCCCAAACAACTTGGAGTCGTCAAGAAACCCTTGTACAAGGGTCCTACATGTTGCATACATTGAGCTTTGGGAGCTCTGAGGGCTTGCGGTTCTTACTAGAACAACATACAAGCACAGGGTGACTCACCCTCCCTTGGTGGTGCACACTGGAACAAGATGATTCACTCTCTTGTGGGGCAAGATGATTCGCTCTCTTGTGGAATCAGATGATTCGCTCTCCTGTGTAGCAAGATGATTAGTTCTCTTGTGAGGCCTAGATTGGTGTGTTCTTCATGGCGATTGTAGTAGGATTGATGTGTTCTCCTGTGAGTCTTGGATTGATGTGTTCTCCATGGAAATTGTAGCGGGATTGATGTGTTTTCCTTTGAGGCTTGGATTGATGTGTTCTCCATGGAAATTGTAGCAGGATTGATGTGTTCTCCATCGTGATTGTAGCAGGATTGATGTGTTCTCCTGTGAGGCCTGGATTGATGTGTTCTCCATGGTGATTGTAGCAAGATTGATGTGTTCTCGTGTGAGGCTTGGATTGATGTGTTCTCCATGGTGATTGTAGAAGGATTGATGTGTTCTCCTGTGAGGCCTGGATTGATGTGTTCTCCATGGCAATTGTAGAAAGATTGATGTGTTCTCCTGTGAGGACAAGATTGATTAGTTCTCTTGTCAAGGCATACTACCCATGCAGTCTGGGACTCATGGGAAGTACCTCTCATCTGATCAATGAGCAGGGAAATGAAGTTAGGGACCATAGTAGTACCGATGGATGCATCATTGTATCTAACGTACTCCCTATGCTAGGATGACCTCCATTGATTTGGGATCAATGATACTGGTCTAGGACCAGTGGTAGGAGTGGTACATTCTATGACACTGACTTTGAGTCAGTTGAGACTGGTCTGGGACTAGTGGTACGCACTCTGAGACTAACTTTGAGTTAGTGAACGATGTTACTATTATGGGACTAGTGGTAGGAGTTGTACATACTATGACACTGACTTCGGGTCAGTTGAGACTGGTCTGGGACTAATGGTACATAATTTGAGGCTGAATTTAAGTTAGTATGATACATCCTCGATCATTTCTTCTTCTTCATAATTCAGACAAAAGTAGAGTAGAACAAAACAAAAGTAGAGCAGAACAAAATAAAGCAAAGCATAGCAGAACAGAGCAAAGCAGTACAGATCAGTACAGGGCAGAACAAGACAAAGCATAACAGGCATAATAGAGTAGAGTAGGGCAAGGTTCAGGCTATACAGGGTAGTGCATTTGATGGATGAATAGTAGCGACCGAAAGATAAATTGCAGATGAAGTTCTCCCTAGTTGAGAGGGAGGGTTAAATTGGAAACTAGGGGAAAACTTCATGTGCATCATCTTATTCAAGGCTAATAATATTTTTATTAGATTCCTCTCATCAAGAGGTGTAGGATTGATCTAAATATCATCCAATTCTGATAAGTATTTAGGGAGATATGAATTTATTTTGATTATGGAATTATTATCAGGGCGACCTACAACTCATGTAGGCTCAGAAGCCCAACAATCACATCTATTCAAACATCAATGTTGTGTATAAATACAAGAGGAATTTTCCTCTTTTTCACTCACTCATCTCATCACACCTCTCTCTCTCTACTGCGCAGAAAAGAATCTCTTCTCTATTGTGCAGAAAAGGGTCTCTCTCTCACACATGTGACGCTAGACACTGCTAAAACTGAAGCTGCAACTGCAGATCCAAACTTTAACTAGTGTGGACTATCAAATATCCTATTCTAATCTACATTTTAGGTTCATCTGAACCTCCTTTGAAGGTTGCAACTTTTGGTGGTGGAATCAAGTCTATCCGACGAATAGTTTGCGAGATATCGACTGCCCTAATTTGAAGGAAGCTGCTGAAACTGAAGCTGCAACTGTAGAAGTGAAGTTTGACCTGTGTGGACTAGACGATCTCATCATCTGAACTGCACTATAGGTTCATTTGAACCTCCTCTGAAGGCTGCAACTTTTGTTGGCGGAATCAAGCCGATCTGACGATTGGTTTGTGAGATATTGACTGCCCTAGTTTTGATGATGAAGCTGCTAATGCTGATGCTGCTGATATAGGGTTCGCTATTGCTGATATAAATCAGATTTATTGTACTTTTATCTATGCTAAACTATTGAAGATAAAAGAAAATTTGATCAAAGGGTTTCCCCACACATTGTGGGGTTTGTCCCTGGCTAGCCACCACATCTTGTGTCTCTTGTCTTGGGCCTGTTTCTGTCGATCGTTTAATGTTCTATCTGCACTTTACTTTATGTACATGTGATTGCTAATCTGTGGAATATAATAAGAAAAATAAGTAAACTGTTATAAGCATAGAACATACCATAATTTAACAGACTGAGTTCAAGGTGGTCCTCACCAGTAACTCCTGATCCGGTGTGGTCCTTATGGAAGTAAGTTGGTCCTAAATCTCCTGCAACCTGCTAAGGAAGTGATCTATCTTCTCCCCCTTCTGCATCTGATATGGCCACAATTTATTATCCAGTATCATCTTCCTTTGCAGGGAAGTTCCCTGATACAATGTTGTCAAGGTGTCCCACATCTCCTTTGTAGTATTCTTCTCGACAATATGCTGAACTACATGATCCTTGACCCCGTCAAGGATTATGCACTTTGCCTTGACCATCGCATCCTCATAATTTTCATTATCGACTGGGTTGACTAGGATAGCCATAATTCTCAAGGTGAAGGCCTTAATGCGATGTCTCTCCAGAACAGATAGGATCCTGGCCTTCCAGATGACAAAGTTGGATGCCTCGTCTAGCCTGTCCTGATCCCTCTATTCGTTCATGGCCATCTATACTCTTCTTTTTGACTCCCTCTAAGTCTCTACTTCCCTCCTAGAAGTTCTCTTATAGAATCCTTCCGAGTCTTGATTTCCCTCCTGGAAATCTTTCTGCCAATAGCCGCATCACACCTCTTCGATCTCCTTTGCTCCTACACCATTGATATGGATTTCTTGGCTAGAAATCTGCCTAGGTGGTGACTCCCTCTACCTTTTTTCTATCTTGTTAAGTACTATTATGTCTCGACAACAACAACACCCCACCGGTTTCACACTCCACTATCTTCCCACAGCTCCTTATGCCCTAACAACTGAAGAAACTAAGCCTCTTGGCTTTGCGCAATCCCAACAAGGCTGAATTGCTCTTCTGGCCAACTGCATCACTCCTACTTGGCTGAGTAGGATGACATGGCCCTTTGTGGACCTCTTCTGCCTTCCTCTTCCTTTGCACTAGTCTCTCTCTAGCTCAAAATGATGATGCAGGCCCTTCTATGTCACTCCTTCTCTGTTGCTTTCTTCTTAGGAACAACTTCTATCTCTTGGGACAATTGTTTCTGTTGCGAATTATCTGATTCAGCTGATTCCTTAAGCTTTCCTGTGATCTGCAACCCTCTGATACCATGTTGAAATTTCTAAGTCTAAGCTGTTATAATTTTCTTGCACTAATGGTTTATTTCACCTACTTGTTTAATTACTGAACAAGTTATTTAACCATATAAATGCTGAAATAAACACAATGCAGTCTCAACCATCTACAAATCATCAACTGAAAGAAATAGAAAAACACACATGGGACACTGTTATTTTTGGACAATTGTCCCCTGAAAAAACCCAACTTTGGAAAACTGGTGTAGCAGTTCTGAGGGTTTTATTATTAAGTAGATTTTCTTGAGTACAACTGGGTGCCAAACTAGCTTACCTGACAGAGAAATCAATCTGGTAGTAATACCTCTCTTCGAAAGAAGATATTCGACAAGTCTACTCCACGAAAACTCTGACCCTCTGCGTAGCTTCTGCTATCTCTACGTCTGCCTCTCTGCCTCTGTGTTGGTCTTCCGACACTATCTCTGCCTCTCTGCTATGCACTCATTGCCCCTCACTGCAACTTTGATCACTGGTTCGGTTTCTCTTAGCAAACCCCACTCTAGAAAATCGAACTAACTAATCAATTTTTGTGTATCTCCAACTGACCCTCAAGCCTCCTCTTATACTTTTTCTAATGAGTCTTCAACGGTCGAGATTACATCTCTTATCAACGTCTAAAACTAGAGTTGGCTTGATCCATGTCATTTAGAACCTTCTCACCCAATTTTATATTAATACTCATTAATATTTTTATTTCCCTAAGTTTAGACTTAGGAACCCATTAAAAAAAGTAATTATTTTAATATCTCCTTAATTAGGTGGAATTTCCCCAAACCATTTACGGGTCTTAGATATCTCATGTTCTTTAGCCTCTCCACCAATTTTCATGACTAGATCACATCCGCTGCTATTCTAAATCAACACTCCACATCCCTAACTCATGTAAATTTACCAATGTAAGTTTGTGTGAATGCCTTCTCCACTTCAACATTGTGTCCCATTAAGAACTATATGAATTCCCACCAACCCACATGCTTAAAGAGGGATAAATATTCTTCATAAGTCTGTATAGTTTCACCACCCAAAGGTTCAAATATTACAATTGGAGCCATAAAAATGTATTGAAATTATTTATAGGGAGATGGAAAAAATTTGATTGGGTTATAAAAATGGAGCTAATTGTGGTAGGATGACAATTGGTGGAACAACATAGCAAATGAATATACGAAACAATCAGAGTAGGGTTTTGAATGGAGAAATCAAATGAAATTATACAGAATCTGGAAAGGTTTTGCATATGGGGTAGTTCAAAGTGATAGGAAAGATTAGGTACTAGTAGTATAGGACAAAAATAATATTAGTTCAAAAACATAATGAAACAAACCTAGCCTCAGGATAGTTCACCATAACCCTAATCCACATGTCGGGTACATAATACACCACATAAAATTAACATTTCCACATAACCATTAGAACCAATTAATGAATTAACTACCATCCTCATCACATATCAAACAACATGACCACCCATTATTTAATTCATCGACATAGGGATAGGCATAATAATTAAACATTATTGATGAGCCACCAAATACATATGTTTCTATAGTATAAGATTTCATTCATGGTTGAACTTGGGTTGGGACCATATAACCATAGGATTCACCCAAAAAATATTATATGTTATGCAACAATTTCAATACGTTCACCAAAGGATCACTCAGTAATAGTGTTTAAGAGTATGAAATAGTGGTGTCATTATAACATAAAAGTGACAAAAATGCAAGTGTTTTTATCCTTTTATGAGATCGTAAAGACAAACACTAATCTATGGTTAAAACAACATTAGGAATTGTAATGAACTATGACTGTATTGAAAATAATAAACATGAAAATAACCATGGAACCAATACATAAAAACCTGTTCAAACTTGTTTCAAGGCTCAAATTAATAGTCATAAGGAAATAAAGACTTTTTGTGGTATAACACTCTCCAAGGAGTTTAAAACAAAACGATGTTCAAATTCAATGAGATGATCAAATACTTTAAAAAATGATATAAGCAATAGGGGACCCATTTCGTTCAAAAAGAAGAAATGAAAGTGGAGTTGTTGGGCAACCAACAAATGGAAAATGACTGGGTAAACTAGTTATCTTTGTTGAAGTTAGGAAGATGAATATAAGATGCTAAAAATAAATAAACTGAAAGATATTTATCTCCAATTCATATAATAATGATTTGATCAAACTGTTAATAATTTTTTTTTGTATAATCACCACCATAATCAAGAAACTGATACAAAAGGGCATGTCTAGTTTAATTTAGAGGAAAAATAGTGATAAAAAATGATAAATCTTAGTGGTTATGAGTTAACCAGACAATTGATAGCCTTCAAAGGTAACTTCAATACCATGGGCATGTTAATTGTTACTAATAGGTATCCATAGCTTCGACAAGGATTGTTAGGGTCCAACCCTAACCCCCTTATTTATGTAATAGGATCGAGTCATAGTTATAGTTAAGTAAAGAATCAATAAAGCCCATATTAATAATTGTAAGTGGTTGACCTGCATTTAAAGAAGGGACCACAGTTAGTTGTAAATGGGCCATGGTATTAAATAGATGGTATTAATAAGAACCATGGTATTGACCCATGGTATTGCATGTTTGAATCCTATATAAAGGATAGATACTCCCCTCAAGGAGCATCGTGTCTTATTTTGCAATTGAGCCCAGCTCTATTGGAGGTTGCCCCCTCGAAGAGGCAAGTGAACATTGCTTTCCTTTCTGAATAATAAAATACTTGCTATTATTTCTTATTGTTCTGTGTTCTGGGTATATTTCTTCACATATTTGGTATTCTGGTATCTTCTTGCAGGTCAAGAGCATAACAAGTGGTATCAGAGCTCTTTCCAGGGCTGGTGGGAACTCCATTTTTAGCAAAAAAAAAATTGGCTAGAGACGTGTTCCAACGTCTTTAAACCACGTGATCTGTCATTGAGCACATAAACCTACGGATTTGGGAAGGCATGCACGCAGGAAATACAAGAGGTGGTCACGCTTGTTGGACTCCCTTGTAACCCTTGTGAGTAGGGCATTAGACAGAACCGTGCACAGACTGTCTTCCAAGTACCCATAGATAAACCGTCGGCTATCTTGCTACTACAATACGCTGAGAACAACACTAGGGGAGATTACTCGTGCGTATGATAGGGTAGTTGGGTTGTACGGCTAAGGGTATGGTTGATCCTCCTTGGTTAGTGCCCTGAGGCCGAGTACTACTGTCAGACCCTTATGTATATTGCGATCTGTAGCACCTGACACTCCTTGAGACCATAGTTCCCTTGTCTCTCTCTAGATCACACATCATCTTTTCCAGATTAGCTCTAGCAGGTGGGGTTCTGTCTCAGCCGCAACAATCAGTCCCACCATTCAAATCGCTCAGATCCGCCATTCAGATCTATTAGATCTATCAGATTTTCCATTCAGATGTAGCCGTTGGGTTCGGTAGTAGTAGCCACAATCATATCTAGCAGCAAGGGTTCAATCACTGCCACATTCCTACTCATACTCTCCAGTTGAGGGATAGCTGACAGATCAGACTATTTGTGTGGGCCCCTATACCTGGGCGTGATTCTCATTGGACATTGGGCAGAATTGAACTTTCTGGGATTTGGCTACTACAGTATTCCTAAGCGAGGAGTCAAACTCCTTTTGGAGTATAAAAAATAAATAAATAAATAAAATCTGAGACCCTCCCGGGATGCTTATAAGAGACTTAGCCCATAAGAATCATGTTGATGAGCTGAGCAAGGTGGTACCATTCACTTGTTAGCGTAAAAAATTTCGGGTGGTCCCAAATTTTAAGTGCACCTGATTGGTGCATGGTACAAACCAAAGCTCAAGCTATGGCCAATGAGAAGATCAACACCCTTGAACAAAAGTTGGACGTAGTATTGTCGTCGCTCAAGGCCTTATCTGACACACTCACAAAGGGCAAGTCAGAGGAACACTCGGAGGCATATGCTTTCAATGAAAACATTGAGGGCGAGTTTAGCCATTCTCTTTACCTCTTTGGCAACCACCAACAGTCCCAAATGCAACCACCCAAGCTAGACATGTATAAATTTGATGGCTCTCATCTAGCCACATGGCTAGCACAAATGGAGCAATATTTCACACTGAATCACATCAGAGATGGTATGACTCAGCTTAGTGTGGGTAGCATGTACTTGGACAATGAAAGATGGCAATGGTGGCAGTGGCATCAACGTTGCTATGGAAGTCCCATGACTTGGCAGACATTCTCAAAATCTCTTACGGATCGCTTTGACCATGAATCTAATTTTTTGGGTCATCTCACTAAGCTCCAACAAATAGGAACAGTGAACAAATATATTACAGCCTTTGAATCCTTAGCCTTCCACATAGGAGGTCTACATGATTAGTTCTACTTGGAATGTTTTGTCAGTGGTCTCAAAGAAGCCATACAAGCCCACGTTTGACTGCAACAACCAACCTCATGGCTGGATGCTTGCAAGATAGCTCAGGAAGCAGAACATGCATTAGCGAGCCAGTCCAATCGTCCAAATTTCATAGCCAAGGGTTGCCCCACCCAGGCCCAAAGCACTATCGAAACACTCAAGGTTCAAAAGGTGTCACCAGTAGAAATAACGGAAAGAAGAAAGCAAGGATTGTGTTACTACTGTGATGAGAAATACTCCCCTGGGCATAAATGCAAGGAGCCCAAATTCTTTCAAATTGATGCTACTGATCACAGTTCATAGGAGGAAGCCCCACCACTTAAGGAACCAGAGGATGAATATGAGGAAAACCAGCTGGACAATGTACTTGAAGAACCAGTTATCTCGCTTCATTCTTTGGCAGGGATTTCTTCTCTCCAAACTCTCAAACTCAGAGGTTTTATTAAGCATTGCCCTGTAGTCATCTTGATTGACAGTGGCAGTATGCACAACTTTATCCATCAAAGAGTCACGGAGGCAGTGCATTATTTTGTCAGAGCGGTCTCTAACTTCCAAGTCCAAATTGTTGATGGGGGGACAATGAAATGTGAAGGCCACTGTGAAAATGTCAAACTTCAAATGGGGGATTATCAGTTAAAGACCCGCATGTTTGCCATACAAATGGGAGGGTGTGACATTGTCTTGGGTGCTGAATGGCTCTGCACGCTCGGGCCAATCACAATGGATTTCCAAGAGTTATATATGAGCTTTAAGCAGAACAACCACACACATACCCTCCGCGGACTCCAGGCGGGTGATCCCTCTATCATCAGCTCGCATACGATGGAAAAATTGTTAAAAAAGGGCCACCATGGAGTTATAGCCCAATTTAATGCCATCCATGCCTTCGAACCCACTTCTCTTCATATTCATCCTGAGATGCAACAGATCTTAAAAAACCATCTACCAGTCTTTCATAAGCCTCATGAGCTTCCACCCTCGAGAGGGAAACATGATCATAGCATTACTTTGGTCCTAGGGGCCCAACCACCAAATGTGCACCCATATAGATATTTGTTCGGCCAAAAGAATGAAATTGAAAAAATCATCAAGGAACTCTTGGAAGCAGGTGTCATTCGTTCTAGCATTAGTCCTTATTCATCGCTTGTGGTCATGGTGCTCAAGAAAGATGGGGAATGGTGTATGTGTCCAGACTTTAGGGTCCTCAACAAGTTGACGGTCAAAGATAAATTTCCCATCCCGATTGTCGATGATTTGTTGGATGAACTAAATGGGGCTCAATTCTTTACTAAGCTCAACCTTTGCTTGGGCTATCACCAAATTCGCATGAAAGAAGTAGAAATTCCAAACAATGCTTTCCGAACTCATGAAGGCCATTATGAGTTCCTGGTCATGCCATTTGGTCTTTGTAATGCCCCATCCACTTTTTAGAACCTCATGAACCACCTACTCAAACCATATCTTCGAAAATTTGTCCTTGTTTTCTTTGATGACATCCTCATCTACATCCGCACCTGGGCCACACATCTTCAGCATGTAGATCTGCTCTTGCAACTGCTCCGGAAGCATAAATTATTTGTCAAGATGTCCAAGTGCTCTTTTGGCATGGATGAAGTTGAGTATTTGGGCCACATTGTGGGGCGTCAAGGTGTCAGGGTGGACCCCAAAAAGATCCAGGCAATGCAGGATTGGACTCAACCAAAGACCTTGAAGAGCTTGAGAGGATTTTTGGGTCTCACAGGCTATTATCGCAAATTTGTTCACAATTATGGTTGCATTGCTAGATCCCTCACTCAAATCCTCAAGAAAAATTCATTTTTCTAGAATGATGGAGTGCAAAAGGCATTTATAGCTCTCAAACATGCCATGTGTTCCACTCCCATATTAGCAATACCCGACTTCACCAAATATTCTGTGATTGAATGTGATGCTTCAGGTATGGGTATTGGGGTGATATTAATGCAGGAAGGTCGACCCTTGGCCTTCACTAGCCAACAAATAAGAGGGACAAATCTGGGACAATCTACCTATGAGAAGGAGATGATGGCCATCTTACACGCAATAGATACCTGACAACCTTACTTATTGGGGCGGCATTTCGAAATCTGCACAGACCATCAAAGCCTTAAATATTTTTTGGAGCAACGCCTATCCTCTCCACAACAAAATAAATGGCTCGCCAAAATGCTGGGATATGATTATGAGATAATTTACAAGAAAGGGTGTGAAAACCATTCCCTACTCGCAAAGCACCCTACTCGCAATCTCCCTTCCCATTCCAGAATGGATTGAAGAGGCTCGCAAGGAATGGTTTTCACATCCTTTGCTCTCCCAACTCATTAATAAATTGTATGCGGATCCAAATTCCACAGTAGACTACTCTTAGCAGGATGAGATTCTTCACTACAAGGATAGAGTCGTGATATCACCAACATCCACCCTCAAAAATCACATTTTTGTGGAGTTGCATTCATCTCCCACTACAGGCCATTCAGGCTTTCAGAAGACTTATGCTCGCACTCGACGTTCATTCTTTTGGACAGGCATGAAAAAATACATTCTGAATTTTGTAGCTGAGTGTGACGTATGTCACAACCACAAAGGAGAAACAGTCAAATCCCTAGGCACATTACAGCCATTGCCCATCCCGACCTCAATCTAGATGAAGGTTTCTATGGACTTCATTATGGGTCTTCCGAAGTCAGGCAACAAGTCAGTCATCATGGTGGTTCTGGATAGACTTTCTAAGTATGCTCATTTTTGCGCCCTACCCTACCCTTTTACACCAACTTTGGTAGCTCAATCTTTCATGGGCCAAATATTCAAATTGCATGGCATGCCCACTTCCATTTTCTCTGATCGTGACCCAATCTTCACCAGTAACTTTTGGCAGGAACTCTTCAAGCTACAAGGTACCCAACTACAACTCAGTACTTCCTATCATCCCCAAACTAATGGTAAAACTGAAGTAGTTAACAAATGTTTGGAGACCTACCTTAGGTGTTTCACTTCAAAAAAACATCTATGGGTACAATGGTTACCTCTAGTTGAATGGTGGTATAACACCAACTATCATGCCACCACCTAAATGACTCCATATGAAGTAGTTTATGGTCAACTCCCTCCTTCACCTACTTCTTATATCAAGGGATGTTCGAAGGTACAAGCAGTGGATCAAACCCTACAGAACTACACAACCATGCTGGCCTAGCTCAGAGAGAATCTCCATCAAGCTCAAAACCGCATGAAGAAACAGGCAAATCAACATCGTTCAGAATGCCAATTTCAAGAAGGGGATCAGGTATTTTTGAGGCTACAACCATATAAGCAAACATCACTCAAAGACAAGTGTTGTCAGAAATTATCTCCAAAATTCTACGAACCTATTGAAGCCCCGAAAATCGGGTCTACAACAAGGGGGATACCCACCTGGTCTGGACCTTGGTTAGCAGCTCCTTTTCCGTTTGGTATAGTGGGTCCGACTGGGGATATGGGACCAGTTTCCCAGTATATGTGTGTGTGTGTTGAGAATTGATATTTCCTTTCTAAAAGTTCCTAAGTAAAATGCTTTTATTCTAAATCTAATCTAATGACATGCAATTGTATTCCAATAAACAAAAATATCTAATTCTAAACTAACCCGGGATGTAATCTTTCCGTTATGCGATCTAAAATGATTTCAAATAACAATTGGTAATAAAGATCATTCAACTGTTATGAGAAAAGAATTCAATGAAAATAAACCACTTCGTATAAAAAGTTAGACGAAACAGTTGTGAAAAACATATCACGTGATAAGCTACTCATATATTAAGCATAAATAAATAGTTATCACCGTATAGAAGTGCCAAATGATAACTCAAGCATTCACGCATCAATACATAAACAACTGAACATGAATATCATTTTAACACAAAGGCAGAAATAGTTAAGAGATAAAAGTACCATTTATAACTAGTTCTACTCATGAGCTTCAAGCAATAATGATTTATCTCTTCATCATCCAACATCCACTGAGAGTACAAAAGTGCAACATCAGTAGTAGATATTAAATGCAGATATCAATATATCATGTTCCATTCATTCATCAAAACCTCCTCGGAGGGTGCAAAAGTGCATGTTCTGAGGACAAGTTTTTGACAAATTTCAGGACCCTTCTCTAAATGCATGAGAAGGGTTTAAATACTACTAACTAAATCTAAAAATAATTTATTACAAAAATGTAGGATACGGTTTAAATGACCGTCCTCATTTCACGCAAAATTAAAGCAAAATTAACACTAACATTGAATCTAAAACTAAAACTAACAACTAACTATTTGTGTATCTGTTCCTTGAAATCGCAAGCGTTCATCATTTTCTTGAGGAGAGTCGACTAGCCGACTTCCGACTTTAATTGTCCTGCAAAAATGGAATCGGCAAGAGTTGGCACCATCTTCTCGGCATAATTGATGATACATTTGAGATTCATGCACTAGTTGTGTGGTTTTACCAAATACACCCAGTAAGAATCCCAATTCAACTTAGTTAATCTTTTGATTGTGTTAGCGCTTGGAATTCACCTAGGCTGAGATAGACAAACTCTCAAGGCTACATCAAACCATTTCACCTCGTAGCTAGCCCTACGAGGTATGAGAAGGCTCTCTCGGGTCAGATTCGGTAGATCTTTCAATATAATAAGCTGACCAATTAGGATCAAAGATATTAGGCTAGTAAATTGATAAGGGGGGTTGATTTAAAGATTTTTGGGTTTTTGGTGGCAATTGGAGGGAGTGCAATTCAGGGTGCGGGGATTGAACACAGTTTTTGCAGGGGGATCTTTGGGGAAAGGTAGGAGTGAGCGCTGATGCCTTAATCTGAGATGGATGATCAGGGATGATAGAGAAGGAGCTAAAGAGGGCAAACAACCATTAGAATCCTCTCTAGACAGTAGAAAACATAAATTTTGAACAAACTAAAAAGCTGAGCATGTCAAAGCATGATTTCAAAACTTTATCACTTCATCTGTCCAAATAGAAGCAAAAGAGAGATGTGGAATACATAAAAAAACTTACAAGAACATGTAGAGAACACACCATCAACACAACAATCCACAAGAATCCACAATGATAACTGCAAAATCCTGGCCTTCCTTTTCTTTAAATTGCAGAGATAGATGTACAATATACAATAAAGCTTTCTCCCACAAGAGTCCAACCTTCCAACCTCTCAAAATGACTAAGAAAACATAATATAGACCATCTAACTCCTTTCCCCACCTCTAGGGGTCGAGCTCAGCTTCCTAGGAGCAGTTTGAACTAATTCTAAATTAAGCACTAGATAATAGGCAGTCCAACAACTTGCCTCTATTACTTAGCTAACTGATTTATGCATTAATTATTCACTTTTTACATCAAGGAAGCTTCTATAAGGGTAAAGAGAGATAAAATCTATCAAAGTGCCATGAAAATATTACATTTATCCATCATCTACAAGTAAAAATGGTCAACCATAGTCAAAACAATGTTTTTTGACAAAAAAGGTCAAATCTGGCAAAGCTGGCTCGAATGGTCGCGCCCCCTGTTCAAATGGTCGCGCCCCTTTGCAGCAACTTTTGAGTGGGTTCCACTGGTCCAAATCAGGTGAAAGATGGCTCATTGGAAAGCTTGGTTCTACTTTCCATCCCAAGTGGAATTTCTGAATTTGGAGTTGTTTTGCCCCCTCAAAAACCATTTCTCCCAAGGTCACTTTCTGCAACTCAAAACGTGGGCAGAAAGTCATTTTTTTGATGTATTTTGAGCTTTTGGAGGCTCAAATCTCAAAATCAAGCTTCTCCCAAGTATTGGTAATTTTTCTCTTTGCATTCCCTTTCCAAAAATGCCAAGTTTTCAAAATTCTGAGCAGTCCTTCAAAATAGCCGCGCTTGGGACGCGGACATGACATGGGAAAAACCTGTAATTTTACCAAAAATTTGCTAAATGCTCCAAAATTCTCAAAATTTTCAGATTTTGATGCTAGATCAAGGCTGATTAGTACCATGATGAGTGAGGCCACCCTTACGAGGCCTCCGCTGTGTCTCAACCTCCGTGGATGAAGATCGGTCATCACCTTGCTCATTAGTCTCAGTGGTTGACATGATGTTATTGAGTAAGGTGGAACAAATAGGCAAAGATGACTGCTGCCCTGCCTGCAAAATGCTGAGAAATATGTTGTTTTCAAGGGGAAAAATCATGAGGAAAACGTTAGGGGAAGGAGTTT
>APFE030786917.1:54061-88496 GCA_000404065.3 Pinus taeda
CCCTATGAATGATGATAGACTCAGCTGAATGATGACATAGCCCGCCATTTGGACAAATTTAGAAGGAGTGAAAGCAAAACCTAGACCTAATGCCTAGTGACCAAATTTTGCTTGAAAACTCTTTGAAATGACAAAATTTGACCTTGACACTTCAAAATAACTTTGTAAGAGCATGTTTGATCACTGGAGGAAGGCTGTAAAGACTGACACTAACAGATTGATTCTACCTTTTCTTGAGCCTTCTGTCTCTAGCCTGTCTACAGATGTTGTACTTTTGGTAGATATCCTGGAGTGGTTTATGAGATTAGATTTTCCCTATGTAAATTTTCATTGATGCAGTCAATGACATTGTTTGCTGTTGTGGCTGCTTCTTCTGCCGCTTGTTCTGCTTTCCTGATTTGTGCATCCCACTTGTTAAAGAGCATTTCTTTGTGAGTGTCGTTGATTATTAGTGCGCCTGCCCTTTTCCCTTCCTTTGTTTCTTTCCAATCCAAATATTCAGTAACTCTTTTATCAACTAAATCGTAATCATGTCATAAGTCCACGACTTGATTAGTAATTTTATCGCTTATTTCGCAATAAGAGTTCCACTGTGATATTCTTTGGCACAATGCTTCCTATTGTTGTAGTAGTTGATCATTTAAGGAAATGGATTCTGTGATGAATTCTGTAAGCTTAGGATCATCCTTGTGCATTTCTTGGATAACCTGTAAGTATTTTTCTCTTTCGACCAAACTATTTTGGTATCCTATCTGCATTTGTTGGAAGTCCTACTGTAATCTTTCAAGCTATTTCTGTACTTCATTGTTGGTGTTGGCTTGTTGCAACTGTAGCTGCAAAACCTATATTTTATCTTCTTTCTCTTTCAGTAGTTGTTGTACCTCAAATGCTTTATCAATGGTCACAGAGGCATATGCTCCTGCGCTCTGGGATAATTTGGTGAGATTTTCAGTGGGATTGGCGGTAGGATCTTGCCATAGGATGTCTAATTGCTCTGCATCATGAGAGAGCATGTTTTCCAATTTCATTTTCTTTCTTTGTCTTCTCACCACTGCCTTATGTTGTGGACTATAAAATACATCAAGAGGAGGAATTTCCTCTATTCTTAGCATAACTGCAAAGGATGGGGTAATGGGAATATGTTCCATTTCTGAGACATTGCTAATTGTTCCTGTGACTATATCTTTTGTTGCTTGTACATTAATCTCAGGTGTCTTTGTGCTCTGTCCTTCAATATTGATTAAATCATTGAATGTCTCCCATTATTTTTCTAGCTTGGTTCTAACTGATGGTCGTTGGACGATGAGAGGGGGAGGATCTAGCTGTGGAGAGGTCAAAACCTGTTGCTGTGGGAGCTCCTTTGACTGGGCAATATCCCTTACTAACCCTTTGCTTTTATCATGGTCACTTTCAGACCTCTTAGAGTGTTCTGACGTTTCTCTCCTCGATTTAGATTTAGATCTGTCTGTGCCTGAACTTCCACTGAGACTAATACTGGGAGTTGGTTTCCTTACGGGTTCCAAACGTAATTTATCCAAAGGGATATTAGCTAACCTCCTTTCCTTGTATATCTTGAACTCTTGAAATTCTACTGGAGGAAATCACATTTGGGCCGAATGCAGAACTTCGTTAAGCGTACCTTTTTGTTGGATCATGTCATCAAAAAGATCATCTTCTTTAGAAAACACCTTTATTTTGACTGCAGTAGTGAAATTTTTAGCAATATCATGAGGGTCAAATGGTCTTCCTGGAAATTTGAACAATCGTAGACATGTTATGTTGTTTACTTCTTTGAATGCATGTCCTACATCAAACAGTGAAAAGGCACCACAGGCCATAGGAAATTGTGGCCAAATGGCCTTCTTTTTATCCTTCAAATCTTTAGTCATACCTCCTTCTCCGCAGGTTTGATAAGCAATCTCTCGTGCCAGTACTTTATTGGGAACATATAAAGGTAATACATGAGGAGAAGCGAGACTTCCGAAAACCCTGACATATGTAAACAATTATTCTCCAAACCATCTCGCGATAGGGAGTATATCGACCTCCGCTTTGGGATAAAATCTTGGAACATATTTATCATACAACATTTTGTACAGAGGCAACATGATTCCATGACAAATTTTATAGAAATGTGGAGTGAACTTGGAATCCCACAATTCTTTGTGATAAATATGAATGGGTAAGGGATCTTGAGTCATCCATTTCCAACCCATTAAAGGAAACTTGGAAATATAATAGATTGCATCTATCACATATGTAGATAAGTAGAAAGGGGGATAAATTCTCAGAGACATAGTTCTTTTAGGCCGATAATTCAAAATGGTTCTCCTAAGTTTATGATAGTAAGTTTTATTGAAAAAGGAAATATAAACACTAATCGATTTTTTAGTTATTATAAGGGTCCCCACTTATTTAGTATTAGTGATAAAACTAAATAAAAAGGGGGGTTTTTGCTGGCCACAACAATTGGCGATTCACTTGGAAGAACCAGTTATCTCTGCTTTTCTTTTGAATTTTCTAAACTTCCAAAACAATTTTTTTTCCAGAAAATCAAACTTTATTATAGAAAGACAAAGTACATCATGCTTTCATCTATCAATGATATTTCGTTTCTTCTATATTTAACTTTGATTATTTACTTCCTCAAGCTAGTTATTGTATCTACATCAGTCACTACTTGGTTTATAAAGATAAAAACAAAGCCTTCTCTGTAAATCAATTTTAAGTATGCTCATTTTTCATAGGTAGAGCCTATGCTACCAGCAGGCGTTTATAGCCTCGACAAGGTTACCTATTACCCAGCAATGATCCTGTATCCTACTTGGAGAAATATACAATTTTCAAGGAGAAATCCATCTCCACACTTATTGCTTTAATTTTCTTTTAACCCTTAAAGAACAATGTCTTGGTTTGGTAGCCAATTTATGAGAGCGCCACTCACTTGATTTATAACTTTGTTGAATAAGCTAGCTCGTGATGAGACCCCTTGTCTTTTGATTGCAACAATCTTGAGGCATTGCCCTGTTGTGGTATGCAGTATTGGAAAAGTCAGCAAGCTATAACATCTATGATCATGATAAGTCGGTTCATGATGAGGCCTCTTACACTTTAAGTTAAAGTGTATCATTGGATGATTCCCTGAAAATTGTAATTCCCTAGGTGGGGAGGAAGTCATTGTTTCCTTAAGATAGATCTGGACGACAATGGTAGAGTTTTTGGAAAGAGATTTTCTACAGAGAATCTTCGTTTTGTTATTGATACCTTTCATTAGACTAATATAAAACAATTTCCCACTAAAGGTCGTATTTTATCAAAATTTACAAGGTTGAAACTAGTATCATTTCTAGGCCTAGAGCCTTTAACTGTATCTTTCAATAAAAATGATCAATTTTCTAAAAGAATTCTATTTACGTGAATTCAAAATGTAACCATTTACAACTGGGTTTATTATGAAAATAAAGAAAAACTAATCTACAAAAATAGAAGAATGATCTCCTATGGAAAGTATTTTTTGAGGATTTGTCCGTTAACAGGTAAAGACTCTCTTTTTCCTGTTAAATACTGTAACATAAAAGTATATTGACCTATGAATTCTGTGATTTGGAAAGGGCCAAGCCACATTCGCTGAAATTTCATATGTTTCCCTTTTTCCTCATGAGACTTGTGCCATTTTAAAACTAGATCTCCCATCTGAAAGTCCTTTCTGGATATCATGTTTGAATCAAAAGAAGCTTTTACTGATGCTTGGTGATGAGCATGAGTTATTTTGGCCTGTTCTCGTTGCTCTTCTAGCTTAATTATTTTCAGCTGCCTTAGTTGTAAGGAAGAAGTTGGTGCTTCATCAATATATTGAACTAAGGCCAAAGAGGGAATTGCTAGATGAGTTGGAAGAACCACTTCCTTCCCATAAACTAAATTAAAGGGAGAAGTGCCAATGGAGACTTTCTGCGTTATTCGATCTGCCCATAAAGCATATATTAAAGACTTGTGCCAATTTTTGTGATTTTGATCAATGGTTCGCTTAATGATTCTGATTAAGTTTTTATTCGTAGATTCAGCTAACCCATTCCCTTGTGGGTAATAATTGGCAGAGTATTTAAGCTTAAAATCTCTTTTGAGTGCAAATTCAGTCATAGCATTGCCAGAAAAATACGATGCATTATCAAACATTAAAGCAGAAGGTAAACCAAACCTGCTGATTATGAATTGATCTATGAACTCAATGATGTGTTCGACATTAGCTGTCTTGAGAGGAACTGCTTCTACCCATTTAGTAAAATAATCTGTTTCCGTAAGGATATACCTATGTTGTTTAGAAGCGTGAGGAACAATCTCACCTATTATGTCTAATCCCCATTGATCAAAAGGTTGTTCAATGTTGACTGGTTGCAGCGGCAGTGATGGTTTCTTTTGTCTCCCAGCAGCATTTTGACAAACTTGACATTTTCTTACATAGTTATGTGAGTCTTTGAATAATGTGGGCCAGTAATAGCCTGCGCAGAGTATTTTATGTGCAGTAGTGTCTCCAGCATAATGTCCGCCTACTGGCCCATTGTGGAGTTCCTGCAAGACTTTTTCAGCTTCAGATTTCTCAAGACATCTAAGGAGAACAGAATCATAATTCATTCTAAAAAGTACATCTTTCACAAGCTGATATTTTTTAGCCTTCAACCTTAGAGCTCTTTTCTTGGTGTCATCGAGGTTTGGAGGAGCATATCCATTCTTTAGATAAAATATGATATCAGCGTATAATGATTCAACATCGTTTAGGCTTACCTCGTACATTTGTATCTATACAAATGGTATTTCGGAAATAAGCGATGCTCTAGCCAGCATTTTACAAAAGCCTTCACCTTTTACAATACTTGTTGGTTTGATTTCTACATCATATTCTTGTAAGGAAGTAGCCCAATTGGCTCTTTTCTCACCCACATCTTTTTGTACTAAGAGATTTCTTACCATTGGAAACAATACTATGATTTTTGTATGGGTTTTAAGCAGAAAGGGTCTGAAATATTTAATTGCTTTGAAAACAGCATACGCTTGTTTCTCGACGTCTGAATAATTTAACTCAACCCCCTGTAGATTTGAACTGAAAAAAGCAATTGGGGCTTCTGCCTTGTCTTGATTTGCTTGAGTGAGTATCGCAACATATGATCTATTAGAGGCAAATGTATATAAAATGAAAGGAATGGAAAAATTTGGAGTTGCTAAAGATGGAGCGTTAACAATTGCTTGTTTGATCAAATTGAATGCTTCATATTCATCTTGGCCCCATTTGAATATTGAATTATTTTTAATCATTGCTTGTAAAGGAGATATGATCTTTGAAAAATCTGGAACAAATCTCTTTACAAAATTAGTTTGGCCAAGGAAAGATTGCATAGCTTTCTTGTTGTGAGGTAGGGGTATTTTGGAAATCTCCTTGATTCTATCGGGATCAATATGAATTCCAGATTTTGACACTATGAATCCAAGAAGTTTTCCTTCACTTAATGCAAAAAAGGATTTTTTCGGGTTAAGTGAAATTCCATACCTTTGAAAATGTTGGAAGATCTCTTTTAAATCTCTAAGACGATTGCCTCATTTCTTGGAGTATATAGTTATATCATCCAAGTAGATTACTACTGATTTGTTTAATAATCCCTTAAATGCGATGTCCATGGCCCTCTGAAATGTGGCACCAGCATTAATCAAACCAAAAGGCATCTTTTGATATGCATAAGTGCCCCATTTGGTTCTGAATGTGGTCTTCAATTGATCATCGGGATGGACCAACACTTGGTTGTAGCCAGAGAAACCATCCAAGAAGGACATTAATTCTGATCCTGAGACCGCCTGCAATATTTTCTCCATGGGAGGTAAAGGAAAATTATCTTTTTGGCAAGCTTTGTTAAGATTTCGAAAGTCAATGCAAATTCTAATGTCTTCGTTCTTCTTTCTAATGGGAACCATGTTGGAAACCCATTTAGAATGTTGAACGAGAAAAATGATTTTGGCTTTCAATAACCTATTGAGCTCAGATTTGATCTGGTTTTCTAGATTGGGATGGATCTTTCTCAGCTTTTGCTGGATAGGTTTTTCATCATTTATCATTGGGATAGGATGTTGGATGATAGAAGTGTCATAAGTTTTGATTTCATCGTAGTTCTAAGCAAAGACACTTTTTTATTGTTTCAAGAGACGAACATACGCTAATTTTTCTTCAGGAGCTAGGCCAAGGCCTAGGTTGATATTTTGTGGCTTGCTATCAGTTCTTAGATTTACTAATTCATAGTTCAAAGTTGAACTTTTTAGTTTTGAATTGGTAGATCTTTTGAATCGATCTTTCAAATCATATAGGTCTTCTAACTTGACTATTGACTTTGGCATAGCATTATTAATGCTCTCTTGTTGCAATTGTCTGTCATGTTGGTCCTCATCAATTATCTGTTTGGTGTAAGATCCTTCAGATGCTAGGAAGCTTACAATATCAGGATCATCATTGAAAATCCTCCAATTGGTAATGTTATCAGGAATCAAGGGTCTAAAGATTAATTCGATTGAAAATCGATCAGGGTTATAGTCTTCTGAGGGAATGAGCTTGGAAGCTATGTTAGCTAAGAGGGCTGCACTAGCATTCTAGAGTCTGGGAATTGATGAAATATTAAATGCTATAAAGTGTTCAGTCAGATCTTGAACTAAAGATTGGTAATGCTTTAAATGACCTGATAAACAATGTATAGTATTGAGTACCTGTCTGATTACAATTTCAGAATCTCCGAAAACTTGTAGATATTTGATGTCTAATCCTATTGCTTTATATAATCCTTGGACTAAAGCCTCGTATTCTGTGGTACTATTAGTGCAATTGAACTTGAGTCTACAAGTTAGCATAGTTTTGTTTCCTTCTGGACTGATTAACACGCATCTTGCTCCTGCTCCTTCGTTAGACTTAGAACCATCAAAAAATAACTTCGAAAATAAAGATTTATTTACAGGACTATCTATAAAATTAATACATTTAGAACCATATGTTTGAGAAAAATTTTCTACTTGAGATAAAAAAGAATGTTCTAAGTAAGGTGAAGTATGACCATTAAAATTTCCTAAGAATGAATCAACAGAGTAGTTGCCAATGATATTATTGTTGTATGCTACCGGTTCATTTTCTCCTTGTAGTTTTTTTACGATGTATTTCTGATGTCTTTCTTGCTCAACTTTTATCTGATTTGGTTTACCATTGTAAGGGAGCCACATGTGCAACCAATCAGTTGCAAAGTATCCATGAATTTTTTCTAACCAATCTCTTCTAAGAATTAAGCATTAAAATTCTAGAATATTTGCAACTAAAATGTCGATAACTTGACATATCTTTGGATTAGATGACAGCCTTATGGTAACCTGATTTAATTCGCCGATCACTTCAACTTGTGATCGATCCAGCTGAACTATGCGCACAACGGATTTTTGCGGTTGAACGTTCAACTTTGCACATATTGACTTTGGTAAGATATTAGATGAAGCTCCAGAATCCACTAAACAATTATGCAAATTTTTGTTGAAGACTTCATAAGTAAGAAGAAATGGGGGAGTATGAGATCTCGACCTTCCTCCAATTAAAGCGATGTCATTTCGGTCAACTTTATTAATGACATTAGTTAGAGGTCTTCCCATTTCGTGGGAAGCTTGAGAGATTACAACAACGGGCAGAGGTGCAACTGGTACAACATTTAATTCTTTCAAAAGTACCTTTTGTTGTTGTTTTAACTTGCTCAATTCCTAAAAAGTGATGTTATCCCTAGTCTTCTTCATATCTTCTATGATATTATACTCTATCTCATCCGAAACGATCAACGTTTTTGATGGAGTTGATAAATCTGTTTGGACTGGGCTTGTTTGAGTCGCTTTAGGTGTCGTTTTCTTGGCTGCGACTTTCTCCTTAGACATTGAGCTTGCACTCTTTGACTTAGGAGTAGGTTGAGGAGGATCAAGTTGATTTCTACTTTGAGTACTAACCGGCGATGCCTTTTTATCCTCTTCATTTGGGAGGATGAAATCCCACATACCTTGTACCTCTACAACTTCTTCTTCATCGGTAGGTTCCTCAGTAGCAATCTCCTCTTCTTCTTCTTCTGATTCAGCACTTGTGATGGCATTAGGCGGCTTTGAATTAGTGGAAGGGTTTCTTCTATAAGGCTTGTATGGCTTTTTAGAAGAAGTTTCTGCTACTTGTTTCTTAATGTCAACCATTTTGTTAGACATGGTTTTCAAAACTTTCTGCAATCCTTCTAAATCAAATGGATCTTTTGATTTTTTTTTTCTTGGGGTCTTCCTTAAAAGTAACCTTCTTGAATTTTCATTCATCTAAAGCATTTTTCTTTTCTAAGGCTATGATACGTTTCTCTACCGCTAGTGCTTCCTTCATATTATCAGCTAAGATTGTTTTGTTAGCCCTATCAATGAAGATTGCTATGTTTGATGGTAAAGTAGAGATGTATCACTCACTTCACACTTCTTCGCTAGGCTTGGAAGCAGTAGGAATTTTATTTAACAGTTTATTGAAACGTGAATTAAAATCTTTGATATGTTATTTTGACTCGGCCCTAAGGTTAGATAGGTCGTTGATCAGTGTCGCCGTAGACCTGTCATCACCGAACTTAGTCAATAATTGTTCTTGGAAGATATCCCAACTAGTGATAGATCCAGACGGTAATGAGAAATACCATGATCCGGCTGCTCCTTGCAGAGTATAAGGAAAAAGTCAGACAACAGTGTCTTCGTTTGTAACTCCATTGAGATTTATGGATAACATAAAGTTATTTATATGTTCTTCCGCTAGCATGACTACTTTAGGGTTAAACTTAGGCAGCCATTTTCAGGATGGGCTGGTATCTGACTCAAGGGCACAGGTATTAAGACTACCCCTGGGTTATTCCATGGAGATTGGGCCATCGCTAAACTACTAACAGAGGAAAGTGCAGAAGATGATCCCTGTGGTTGGGAAGATGAGGATATTACGATTCCAGATGATTGAGAAGGAGATGTGGAAGTTTCAGTGGACTGGTGGACGACAATCTGAAGTGGAGGGGTAGATGGTTGACTTTTCGGTGGAGAGGTTGAGATGGATGATGATGATGAAAGAGTCTTTCTATAAGACCCTTTAGGTGATTTCCTTGCTCTCTTCCTTGTAGGTAGAGGTAACTCGGTTAGCTGAACACCAAACTTTTCGCTCTTTAATCTGGTGAGAGGATGAGCAGGGTTATATTGCGAAATCACACTACCTTGAGATTTATCAGATCTTTGAGGTGATATAGAAAATCGTTGAAGTTTATGGATCAAAGACTCAACTTTAGGAGGTTCAATAGTAGATTCCTCTGAAATGTTAGGGTTTGTGGCGGCGGCTGTTGTTCTTTCGACTTCTTGCTCTAGATTTAAATATTCTAAGTGCGATGGAGAAGTCGGGGAGATGGCGAGGGTGATATACTCTCAGAATGGTATTTAGATTTAGACTTACTTTCCATTCACAGTTCGGGGCCCTCCTTCTAGTGCCAAATATGTTGAAGCCCTAAAAATCGGGTCTACAACAAGGGGGATACCCACCCGGTCTGGACCTTGGTTAGCAACTCCTTTTCTGTTTGGTATAGTGGGTTTGACTGGGGATATGGGACCAGTTTCCTAATATATGTGTGTGTGTGTTGAGAATTGATATTTCCTTTCTAAAAGTTCCTAAGTAAAATGCCTTTATTCTAAATCTAATCTAATGACATGAAATTGTATTCTAATAAAAAAAAATATCTAATTCTAAACTAACCCGGGATGTAATCTTTCTGTTATGCGATATAAAATGATTTCAAATAACAATTGGTAATAAAGATCATTCAACTGTTATGAGAAAAGAATTCAATGAAGATAAACCACTTCGTATAAAAATTTAGACGAAACAGTTGTGAAAAACATATCACATAATAAGCTACTCATATATTAAGCATAAATAAATAGCTATCAGTGTATAGAAGTGCCAAATGATAACTCAAGCATTCACGCATCAATACATAAACAACTGAACATGAATATCACTTTAACACAAAGGCATAAATAGTTAAGAGATAAAAGTACCATTTATAACTAGTTCCACTCATGAGCTTCAAGCAATAATGATTTATCTCTTCTTAATCCAACATCCACTAAGAGTACAAAAGTGCAACATTAGTAGTAGATATTAAATGCAGATATCAATAAATCTTGTTCCATTCATTCATCAAAACCTCCTTGAAGGGTGCAAAAGTGCATGTTCTGAGGACAAGTTTTTGAAAAATTTCAGGACCCTTCTCTAAATACATGAGAAGGGTTTAAATACTACTAACTAAATCTAAAAATAATTTATTACAAAAATGCAGGATACAGTTTAAATGATTGTCCTCATTTCAGGAAAAAATAAAGCAAAATTAACACTAACACTGAATCTAAAACTAAAAATAACAACTAACTATTTGTGTATCTGTTACTTGAAATCGCAAGCATTCAACATTTGCTTGAGGAGAGTCAGCTGGCTGACTTCCGACTTCAACTGTCCTGCAAAAACAGAATCGGGAAGAGCTAGTGCATCTTCTCGGCAGAATTGCTGATACATTTGAGAGTCATGCACTGGCTGTGTGGTTTTACCAAATACACCCATAAGAATGCCAATTCAACTTAGTTAATCTTTTGATTGATTCTTCCTTTTCTTGAGCCTTTTATCTCCAGCCTATCTATAGATGCTGTACTTTTGGTAGATATCTTAGAGTGGTTTCTGAGATCAGATTTTCCCTGTGTAAATTTTTGTTGATGCAGTCAATGACACTGTTTGCTACTATGGCTACTTCTTCTGCCGCTTGTTTGGCTTTCCTAATTTGTGCATCCCACTTGTTAAAGAGCATTTCTTTGTGAGTGTCATTGATTATTGGTGCACTTGCCCTTTTCCCTTCCTATGTTTCTTGCCAAGCCAAATATTGAGTAACTCTTTTATCAATTAAATCGTAATCATGTCGTAAGTCGACGACTTGATTAGTAATTTTATCGCTTATTTCACAAAAAGAGTTCCACTGTGATATTCTTTGGCACAATGCTTCCTGTTGCTGTAGTATTTGATCATTTAAGGAAATGGATTCTGTGATGAATTCTGTAAGCTTAGGATCATCCTTGTGCATTTCTTGGATAACCTGTAATTGTTTTTCTCTTTCGGCCAAACTATTATGGTATCCTATCTGCATTTGTTGGAAGTCCTGCTGTAATCTTTCAAGCTGTTTTTGTGCTTTGTTGTTGGTGTTGGCTTGTTGCAGTTGTAGCTGCAAAACCTGTATTTGATCTTCTTTCTCTTTCAGTAGTTTTTGTACCTCAAATGCTTTATCAATGGTCACAGAGGCATATGCTCCTGTGATCTGGGATAATTTGGTGAGATTTTTAGTGGGATTGGTGGTAGGATCTTGCCATAGGATGTCTAATTGCTCTGCATCATGAGAGAGCACGTTTTCTGATTTCCTTTTCTTTCTTTGTCTTCTCACCACCGCCTTATGTTGTGGACTGTAAAATACATCAAGAGGAATAATTTCCTCTATTTTGAGCATAAGTGTAGAGGATGGGATAATGGGAATATGTTCCATTTCTGAGACATTACTAATTGTTCCTGTGACTATATCTTTTGTTGCCTGTACATTACTCTCAGGTGTCTTTGTGCTCTGTCCTTCAATATTGATTAAATCATTGAATGTCTCCCATTCTTTATCTAGCTTAGTTCTGACTGATGATGGTTGGACGATGAGAGGGGGAGGATCTAGCTGTGGAGAGGTCAAAACCTGTTGCTGTGGGAGCTCCTTTGACTGGGCAGTATCCCTTACTGACCCTTCACTTTTGTCATGGTCACTTTCGGACCTCTTAGAGTGTTCTGAAATTTCTCTCCCGGATTTAGATTTAGATCTGTTCGTGCCTGAACTCCCACTGAGACTAATACTGGGAGTTGGTTCCCTTACGGGTTCCAAACGTAATTTATCCAAAGGGATATTCGCTAACCTCCTTTCCCTGTATATCTTGAACTCTTGAAATTATGTTGGAGGAAATCGCATTTGGGCTGAATGCATAACTTCTTTAAGCATACCTATATGTTGGAACATGTCATCAAAAAGATCATCTTCTTTAGAAAACACCTTTATTTTGATTGCAGTATTGAAATTTTTAGCAATTTCATGAGGGTTGAACGGTCTTCCTGGAAATTTGAACAATCGTAGACATGTTATGTTGTTTACTTCTTTGAATGCATGCCCTACATCCAACAGTGAAAAGGACCCACAAGCCACAGGAAATTGTGGCCGAATGGCCTTCTTTTTATCCTTCAAATCTTTAGTCATACCTCCTTCTCTGCAGGTTTGATAAGTAATCTCTCGTGCCAATAGTTTATCAGGAACATATAAAGATAAGACATGAGGAGAAGCGAGACTTCCAAATAGCCTGACATATGTAAACAGTTCTTCTCCAAACCATCTCGCGGTAGGGAGTATATCGACCTCCGCTTTGGGAGAAAATCTTGGAGCGTCTTTATCATACAACATTTTTTATAGAGGAAACATGATTCCATGACAAATATTATAGAAATGCGGAGTGAACTTGTAATCCCACAATTCTTTGTGATAAATATGAATGGGTAAGGGATCTTGAGTTGTTCATTTCCAACCCATTAAAGGAAACTTGGAAATATAACAGATTGCATCCATCACATATGCAGATAAGTAGAAAGGGGGATAAATTCTCTGAGACATAGTTCTTTTAGACCGGTAATTCAAAATGGATGTGGCTAAGTTGTCAGACAATATCTTAGCCCAATCTACAATAGTAGCATTAATTGCAGCATCCAATAATGGTAGCCATTCAGATGAATTTTTTTTAATTTCTGGCTTCCCAAAAAGTCTACAGAGCATAGCAATAGCAAAGCAATATGGGGAGGTGAGAGAACCAGTACTATACATACCATGCTTATCCTTTTTTAGTGGTTCGTCTCTTCTTAACCAGTCCTTGGTGCATTCTGCCAGATCTTCATTTTCTTTAGCAAACTTCTCCATGAACTATTTGTTATAAGTCGCCTGTGGCTCCAGTAAATGATACATGAGCTTCAAGTCTTGTGGAGTGAACGAGCCAATGAGTCCTTGACCCTGAGTCTTAAATTGTTTGTTTGTGATGTCAGCGCTGTCTAGTACCCATTTAACCATGTCCATGTAGGGAATAATTTTGGGCCTCGCCGCTATCCGGTGCAAGAACAAGCAAGCTAGCTCTATAATACATGCCTCAGAAGACCCATGTGAGCTTGTAGTAGCTATAACCTCCATCATTTTGGGATTTTCTTCCTCAAGTAGATTGTACATGCCTTCCCAAGTAGTAATACCAGCATCTTTCTTACAGGCGGTGTCTGTATACAAGGGCGTCATTTCTTTGTCTTCAGAACTCGGAGCTTTGCCCTTTTTTCCCATAATATCCTTAACACTACTTTGTGTAGTTCTCTGCTCTTCGTTATTGCAGTTTACAAATGAGGTGAGAATAATGATAAGAAAAAGGTAACGGGAAAGCTTTAAATGCCGAAGACATATAAAATATACCACCTTACGTGAAATGGCTCTTCGATCAGAACAAAACCATATTTCATTAATGATTGCCAACTAACTCATTGATTAACATTAAAGCGCATAATTGGGTCTCGGTTTATAGAAAAAAACTTTTTCGAACAATGAGCCCTAAAGATTTGTGATGAGGCAATTTGCGATTTGCTTCGCAATATCGCAGATCGCAGTATTGCATATCGCAATATCATGGAATCACAATATCGTGGCGTATGTCGATCATCCGTTAATGTGTTTTCTGCGAAATGCAATTTGCGATATGCGTCATCGCATATCGCATATCGGAAGTTTGAGGTATTTCAGTGTAAATAATGTTTGAAACATGCGATGCGATGAATGTTTTTAGTGTGTAGTTTCGCATCGCAATCTCACAATTTTAGAGTTCCACTTGTAGGGAGGTATCCATTACCTTTTTTGCAATGCGATATATTTTTAAGGAATGATCTTATTCTAACTTATCCTAAAACTTAAGCTTTTTAGATTTTTTGAGGGTATTCTCCTAAGTTTATGATAGTAAGTTTTATTGAAAAAGGAAATACAAGCACTAATAGATTTTTTAGTTTTTTATAAGGGTCCCCACTTATTTAGTATTAGTGATAAAACTAAATAAGAAGGGGGTTTGTTGTTGGCCACAATAGGACCGTATCAAGTACTTCAGCGCATCGGAGAAGTTACCTATAAGCTAGCTTTTCCACCCACTGCAAAAATCCATCCAGTCTTCCATGTCTCATGCCTCAAGAAAGTGATTGGGAACCATTGCTGAATTCAAACTAGTCTACCTGAATTGGATGAAGAAGGGTCAATCTAGCTCCAACATGAACAGGTTCTTGACACGCGAGAACGACACTTGCACGACTGCACGATCAAGGAAGTCCTCGTCAAGTTGAAAGAAACCTCTCTGGAAGATGTGACCTGGGAACCAACCACTATCCTTCAACAGTTCTGCAGCTTCAGCCTTGAGGACAAGGCTATTCTTATGGTGGAGGGCATGTTAAGGTCCAACCCTAACCCCCCTATTTATGTAATAGGATCGAGTCATAGTTATAGTTAAGTAAAGAGTCAATAAAGCCCATATTAATAATTGTAAGTGGTTGACCTGCATTTAAAGAAGGGACCATAGTTAGTTGAAAATGGGCCATGGTATTATATAGTGGTATTAGAACCATGGTATTGACCCATGGTATTGCATGTATGAATCCTATATAAAGGATAGAGATGCCCCTCGAGGAGCATCGTGTCTTATTTTGTAATTGAGCCCAGCTCTATTGGAGGTTGCCCCCTCAATAGGAAAGTGAACATTGCTTTCCTTTCTGAATAATAAAATACTACTTGTCATTTCTTATTGTTCTGTGTTCTGGTTATATTTCTTCGCATACTTGGTATTTTGGTATCTTATTGCAGGTCAAGAGCATAACAGGGATACCCTTTAACTATTTTCCACTAGAATTTTATAGTTTTTTTTTTTTTTTTTTTTTTTTTTTTTTTTTTTTTTTTTTTAGTTCAAGGGAATTAGCAAAAGGATTTTGTTTAGGCTTGGTGAATAGCTATCTACAATTCCATTCATAAAGCTTATGAAAATGTGTAGGTCGGCTCTTGCTGAGACTTCTCATCCTTTAGTTTTATCAACTAAAAGCCATTACCTTGGCTTGGTGACTAGATATGGTAATGTATTTTCATAAGGATTCATAATCATGGCAGGATGGCTTGTGTTGAGAACTCCTATCCTTTTGATAATTCCTTGTATACAAATCCTTTTTATTCAATTAATTTTTTAAATAAAATATCATAACATATAAGGAAGCAAATTTGAAATACTCCCTACGAGCAAGGATGTCGTTAGTTGATCATGATCATTCCTTTTGATTGGTTAATCATATTTTCCCAAACAAGACTCTTGTAATATGAATGTCCTAATAATGTGACATTCCTTTGAAAAATAAGTTTCAGGATAAATTATAGTGATCTATAGGACATTTTTAGTGGTTTAGGTAACTGATTACTGGAATTGGAGAGAAATCAATCAAAAGTATTTTAGACATCTTTCTCAAATACATTTCCTATAGGACAATATTTTAGATAGAAATGTTGCTTGTTTTAGTGATTATAGTAGGTAGAGTTAAGAAAATTGGATCAAAACCATACCAAAATCAAGAAAAATCAAACAAGAAAATTAACTCAAATTAAAACAAAATAAATTGCAAGTTGAAAATGAAATATTTACAAAATAGAATTACCTAGAGGGAATCAAGAAAAATACCTTTTTCAGATTGCCCCTCCAAAGTTTGCAATTGAAAAGTACTAGGCCCAATATTTCAATAATAATGAAAGGACCCAACCACAACTTCTGAAACTTTGTATGCACTCCCTTTTCCTCATTCATTTTGTCCTACTTAAGTACTAAATTTCCTACTTCAAGGTTTCTATTAGAAGAGGATTTATCATTGAATCAACGATTAATAGTTTATTGATGTCCATCAAGCTTTTTCTTGGCCTTTTCCCTCTCTTCTAAGTTAATCATGCATGACAAGACACTCAATTTCCCACACTTTTTGGGACAATTGTAATGAAGGTAGAAATATATTAGGAGGAAGTATGGCATATCTCCCATACACAAGAGAAAATGGTGAGTTTTGAATGACAAATTTTGAGGTAATTGTATCAACCCATAATGCATTAAATAAGGTTGTGTGCCAGTTCTCCTAATGATCAGAAACAATGATTTTCAAAATTTTGATCAAATTCTTATTTGTTGATTCAACAAGCCCATTACCTTGATGGTATTTGTTGAATATTTATTTTTGATCCCTTTTTCTAAAGCAAAAGTATTCATATCAAGAGAAGAAAAATAAGATGCATTATTAAAAAACAAGTGATTCCAGAACACCAGATCAAGTGATAGTATTAGTTTCAAGAAATGATATTACCTTATTTGTGTTTACCACTCGAAGAGGAGCTGATTCCACCCACCTTGAAAAATAATCAATTCTTGTTATAATGAATGTATGTTGAAGAGATGAGGCAGGGTTCACGAGGCCAAGATTTCTAAGCCCCATTATTGAAAAAGACCATCGATTGTAACAATTTGTAGGGGAAAATTCAGTTTTTTAATCCTACTAGCAGCTTTCCAATAGATTTTGCATTTTCAGGTGAGGGCATGAGCATTTTTGAATAGTGTGGGCCAATAGTAGCCAACCCTTAACATCTTATGTCCAGTGGTATCTCCACCATAATGACCACTAGTAGATCCAAAATGCAATTCATTTAAAATATTATGAGAATCTTCCAATTCTAAACAACGAAGTAATACTCCATAATTTTTTTGGAAAATAATACTATTTATCAACTCGAAAGGGGTTTATTTCAGTCTTAGTACTCTTCTTTTCTTTTCATAAAGGTGTTAAGGAGCTATACCATGTATCATAGAGAATTTTATGTCAATGTACCAAGAATCATAGTTAGATTAATTGCATAAAATTTCATATTGAACAGAAAATTCATTATTTAAACAAGAATCTTTGTTGGGAAAATTAACAAAGTTGGCAGCCAACCTACAAAGACATTGACCTTTAACAATTTGGGTAGGTTTACTTTCGAGATCATACTCTTGAAGGGATTTCATATAATGTGATATTTTCTCCCCGATTTCTTTTGGAACCAACAAATTTCTCACTGTTGCATAAGGGACAATGATTTTAGTATTAGATTTCAACAGATAAGGTTTGAAATGCTTTATTTCATTAAATACAACAAAATATTGTTTTTCCATTGTTGTATAGCTTAATTATTCCCATTTAAAAGAAAAGCTCATGAAGGCGATAGAAATTTCATCGTTTTCATTATTCTTTTGGGTGAGAACAACAACATATGTAGTGTCAAAAGAAAAGGATGAAGTCCTTGGTGAAATCAAGGCTCATCAAAGAAGGAGATTTAGAAATGGATTTCTTAATGGTTTGGAAGGATTCCCTTTCTTGGTCACCTCACTTAAAGACATAGTTCTTCTTGACTAGATTTTTCAATGGTCTCACTATATCTAAGAAACTTGGAATGAATCTCCTAACAAAGCGAATTTTCCTAGAAAGGATTGCATTCCTTTTTTAAAAGTAGGATATGCCAAGTTGGAAATTTCTTGGGTTCGTTCAACATATATCATCATTCTGTTCTTAGATATAAAAAATCCAAGTAGTTTTCCTTCAGTGACAATGAAAATGGATTTTTTAAGGTTAAGGGAAATGCCAATTTTTTTGCATCTCTCAGATACATTTATCAGGTTAGATAATTTGTCAATTTTTTTTTTTAAACACAATGACATCATCCAAATAAATGAAAATTGATTCATTAATTAAGCCACGAAAATAAATATCCATTTTCCTTTCGAAGGTTTCCCCGACATTAATTAGTCCAAAAGGCATCTTCCTGTAAGCAAAGGTACCCCATGGAGTTCTGAATGTCATTTTAAATTGATGAGCAAGTGAAACCATAACTTGGTTTATCGTGAAAAATCATCCAGTAAGAATAAAATTTCAAAGCCGGAAACATGTCGCAAGCCCTGATCCATGGGTGGAACTTGATAATTACCTTTATCAGAGGCTTTATTCATATTTCAAAAATCAACACAACTGAATATCTTCACTCTTCTTCCTTATAGGTTTCAAATTGGAAACCTACTGGATAAGATGACCAGGAAGGATTATTCAGGATATAACTAGTTTTTTAGTTCATCCTTAACAACAAGTTCTAAACTGGGGTTCATCTTCCTTAATTTATGTTGAAAAGGATTGGTTGGTGGTTCTATTGGGATGCCATGTTGCATGGAGTCCTTAATTTCGGTTGAAAAGGATTGGTTTATGGTTTTATTGAGATGCCATGTTGCATGACATTGGGATCAAAGGGTTTTAGATCATTGTATGTCTAAGTGGATACATCCTTCTATTCCTTGAACAAATGAATCAAATATGATCTTTCTTTTGGGGTACAATCTATCTCTAAATTGATGTTTTGGGGGTTAGATTGAGTTCCCAAATTAATGGTTTCATATCTCATGGAGAAACTAATAGTGTTGCAATTTACCACAATTTTAAATTTATCATGCAAATCATAATTTTTTTCCAATATCACAATATATTTAGGGGTCGAATTTACCAGATTGGACGCTTCTCCAACTGAACATTATTTTTTCTCTTGCGAAAATATTTGAAGATTTTCATCGTGAGCAAGCTCGTCAATCACCGCATCCTGGAAAATGTCCCATGTGAAGGAAGTCAATGATATGTTGGTCATTATCAAAGACATGCCAATTAGTAATGTTATCTAGAATGGATGGTCTATAAATAAAATCAACAAAAAAAAAAAGATTCAGGTTCACAACCTCTAGAAAGAATCAATCTAGAGGTACATTCACTAATAAGTCTACCTCATGATTGCTAGATCTAGGAATGGAAGAAACATTAAAAGCTAAAAAATCAGAAAGAAAACTCCATACCTCGGTCTGGTAACCTTTAAATGGGAAAAAATACATTGAATGGAATCTCTTACCTGCTTAACAATGATCTCAAAATTGTCAAATACAATAAATTTTTTTACATTCATATTAATATCTTTTCTAAGCCCTTGGATGAGATCTTTGTACTCTGCAATGTTATTAGTACAATTAAATTATAACCTACAAGCAATGAAAATTTTATTTCCCTTTAGAATGAGTAGTAAGCAACTAGTGCTAGCACCTTCCTTTGATCTTGACACATCAAATACAATGACCATACTTCATCATCATCACTTTTAATAGTTTTAGCATCAATCAAGGATTTATTTGGCGTAAGAATTTTAATAAAAGATTGTTGGGACACAAAATTGTCACAATTTTACACCTATTTTTTGTACCTTTTCTTATAATTTTGACTTTCAAAGTCATACCGTATAATCACTCTGACAGCCGTCACTAGCTAAAGTATGTTTCCATTTTGTATGTCATCCTTACTATCTATCTTTGCTTGTAATTTGACATAGAAGCTAACTTCCTTAGGCTATTTTATTAATAAATTAACGAAGGGCTATTATAGGGTGTGTAACTTGTTGAGATGCTATTACAAGACTATATCTCCCAGTTTTTCCTTGCCAAGAATGGAACAGAGACTTTGCTAACTGTTTTTATACACATCGAGCTCATTTTGGACATGCTATTCTCCTATGCTTAGTAACGAAGACCGATTTGGATAGATACACACTTAAAGCCAACTCTACTATTTAAAGGAGACATTTATGGAAAGTGAAATTAATCTAGTTGAAACAATTAGGATTCTAAATTGATAAATCATTGTAATATTAGACAAGTTGTTACAACTTCGTTTCAACTAGGATCATTTGTTAAAAGAAAGTTATTGTATATTCTTGATTTAGATCACATGAGAATTGAGAGATTCTCATGATGATCTTTCCTTTAAAAAATATGAATGTATTTTAAAATTATAAAATAATGTACTCTTTTCCCATGAGGCATGCATAGAAGGAGATCAGAGGAGGGAGTACCAACATTTTAATCTTAAACTGTAACTCTTAATTAACGCAAATCTCACTGATTCATGGCTTCATACCTTTCTTTTGAGTAGCCTGTGTGCTGTGTAATTTTCTAGCCCATGTTAGGAAGGGTCCTCCTTCTTAGCATGGATCACTGGTTAGAAATGTATTGTAACAATGTATTTATTTCCTCTCAGTTATTATTCATGTGTGATTTAATATTACCATTACAATCTTGTTCTTGCATTGAGTAGTTGCAAAATCCTAATCTATGTTATTGTGTAACAACATATGCCTTGGATCAGTCCCTTCATTTTTATGGTGTTTATTTGATTTCTATTACATTCCTTTAGTTTTTTTACTTTATTGAATGAGTGCTTCATCAATTTCTTGGGCATTGATGGTTTCCAAGAGTGTTGTTTCTTTTGAATAAGAGTGAATGTGTGACAAAGTGTGGTTTATTCTACAAGTGTGTCTTTCTTTTTGAAAGTGTGAGCAAGGTTGGAGTGTAACAACAAGTGAAATTTGAGTGCTGAGAGTGACATTACAATGGTTGGTTTTGAGGTTTTATCAATACTAGTTTCCATTTGTTCTTGCATATACTTTTCATGATAACCTTGAAACAAAAAGCCTACCTAGATTGACAATTTATTTGTGAGTTGGATCAATTGTTCTGAATTAAAAGGAAACTTGATCCACCCAAAAATTTGGTCCATTTTCGAGGGAGGCTAATAGAGGTGCATATATGTGACTAGTTTATATGCATTGATTAAAAGTGTGGTAGATGTGTTCATGAATCTAAGGTTTTCGAGCGGTAACACGAGAGATGAGAACCTGCACATTGATTTAACATATCGAAGTGGGCTTGGCCTCATGAGGAGTCAAGGCACATAGGATTACATTGCATGAATAATGAAGAAGAAAAATACGGTACCCCCAAAGAAACTAACTGTGCAAGTAGGAGAGGACGAGGAAGAAATAAGAAGAACCAATATTTGGGAAGAGTAACTTATACACAAGAGATCATCTCAGAGACCGAGAAAAATCATTTACTCAGGGAGTAACACTTAAGAAGGAAGGATCAAGTAAAGCTACTAAAAAAAGGCTAATATCCCCTGATTCATTGTGTTAGGTGCACATATTAAGGAAGTGGAAATTTAGGAACCTTCAATCTCAGAGACAAGCCCTAGAGTTTCTAGTTTGTTTATATCAATAAGGGACATGTATGAAGGCTTAATAGAACGAAAAGGGGATATAGATGAATGTGATTTATAATCAAGTCTTGAAGAATGACCACTTGATCAGTATATCCTGGATCTAGGTAGTGTGGTGAAACAACTTGCTGAGAATTCTATTCTAGAGTGTGTTGTGAAACCATTAGGACCACTTGGGCCTCCTGAACAGTTTGAGCAACTTGAATAGCCTGAATAGGGAAGGGAGATATATACAAGGAATCTTATGATGACATTATTTAAATTTGTTGAAGGAGTTCCAAAGGATCAACAAGAAGAAATCCTATGAAACATGATGCTTCTGCCAGGGTTCTAAAGTTAACTAATAGTGGGGAAACACAAATATAAATTGGAAATTTTCTAGAGAATTTTAAAGCTAGCATTATGAGATCGTTGTCCTCTCAGGTTGATGTATTACAAGAAAAGCATAAAAAACTTGAAGTAGAGAAATATTTAGCTATATTTTTCTCTCAGTGTAGGAAGAAACATCCTCTGAGGGAATTCCCACTTAATGGATGCAATATATGTGAGAAGGATCACTCTATATATCAATGCCCCTAGTTACCTGGACTAAAACAAATATATAAGGAGGTAGGGGAGGATATTCAAGCAACATATTTTATTAGCACTAAGAATCCTTGGTAGCCTAGGCCATCATGCTATAAGAACCCTTCTCTTCTTTTAACTCGTTATCTAGTATGTATGGCCCTCAAAACATTTCCTAGAAAATTAAATACCTAGTAGCTCCATGGATGCCTCCTAATCCATATTTGGTCCAATATGTTGCACCCTAGCCTCAGAGGAATTATCCTTCATGGCCTTCGCCATGGAAAGGGACTTCTTTTCTTAGCCAAATTATTGTTCATATCCTAATGCAACAACAAGAATTACAACTTCCCTCCAATGTTCCTATGAGCGAAGCTCCATTACGTCCCCAACTACCTGTATAACCTAAGCTTAATCCCAATAATAAGGTAGTACATCAAGTCAAAACACCAATTATCGATAATTATTGTATCTCAACTATGGAATGAAATGAAATTCAATTACATTCCAGAAGGAGAGTAAACCCCATTATTTCTCCTATTATTATAGAAAGTGAGGAAGAAAATTCAATAGGGTAATACAACTTAATTCAAGGATATTTAGAAAAGAAGAAGGTTGTAACAACTAGTGTTATCATTAGTACTAAAACAATTGATAATACTCATGAATATATAACAATGGTGATATTGTTAACACCACTGTAATAGCCAATGAGACTCCCAATGTCACTATAACAACTAATGTTATGTCGACTATGAGACCTATAACAAATACTAGTAATGGGACTTCTTTGCATCCCCCTTACCCTGAAATATTAATGAAAGTCAATATTTCTCAAACTGAATCTCATTTCTTAAGGAAGTTAAACAAATTACATGTTTGGATTCCTTTAATTCATTCAATCCGAGATGTTCCCATGTATGCTAAAACAATTAAGGAGATATGTGTCAAAAATCTAGATAGGAAACCTCGGGATCCCCCTACTGTACATGTGATTGGAAAATGATCAAAATCGATGTTAGGGGATAATACACCTACTAAATGTGAAGATCCTAGGAACCCAACAATAGTTTTTCATGTTAGAGGAACAACTCTTCCTAACACCATGATTGATTTAGGAGCAACAATTAACATAGTAACCAGGGATATTGTTCAACTAATTGGCCCTACCAATTTGAGACCACCCCCTACTAATTTATAACTAGCATATAGGTATAAAATACAACCTGAAGGAATATAAGAGGATGTTATTATTTCAATAGAACCTTGGTAGTATCTACTGGACTAGTGTTACATCCTAAGACATCCTAGGAGGACATCCTCTAATTTTAGGCAGGCCATGGATAACTATTGCAAATGTTTTTTTGGATGTAGATCTAGGTGCATTACCATCTCTGATGGTAATACTATTGGGGATATTTTTATTTACTCCAAAAAAACCGAGTTTGGAATATGAGAATCCTTTGTGGCTTAAGTTTGAAATAAAAGAAGTTGACACACATCCACTGTTCATTCTAGGAAAAGCCCTATATTTTAAAAATGAGATGGAGGACGATGTTATTAATAACTTCATCAATGAATCTTCTGTTGTTACACCATCAACATCTCTATTGTTGAGTTATGTGATCGAAAATTCCAGTGAGGAAGAGACTCTTGATGATTTGTTACTGAGGAAATACCTACATCTCCTAGTCTTAAAGGTGTTACAATGGAGATAGAGCATGGGAAGACCTTAAACATTAAACCTAACTTATCCGCTAAAAATAAAGAGAGATTAGTGCAACTACTAAGAAAGAGTATCCATCCTAATTTGTGCAAACATCATATCTACTTAAAGGAAGGATCTTGGTTTGTCTAGAAACCTCAGTGTAGAATGAATTCAATGTTGAAAAACGTTGTCAAGGAGGAACTTCAAAAGCTCTTATATGCAAATTTCATTTATTTTATTTCTAACAATCAATGGGTATATCCCCTTGTTATTGTCCCTAAGAAAAATGGAAAGTTAAGAGTCTGTGTAGACTATAGGGAGATGAAAAAAGCCACTCAAAAGGACCATTTTCCATTACCCTTTATTGATCAGGCCCTAGATACTCTGTCTGGTAATTTCTTTTTCTCTTTCTTGGATGGATTTAGTGGCTATAACCAAATTCAAGTTGATCTTGAGGAACAAGAGAAAACCACCTTCACTTTCCTTTGGGGTACCTTTTCCTATAGGGTCTTATCTTTTTGTCTTTGTAATGCACCTTCAACCTTTCAATGAGGACTGTTAGGATTTTTTGCTAATATGGTCAATGACTATTTTTATGGATGACTTTACACCCTATGGAGATGAGTTTGATGAAGCCTTACACAATCTTGAAAAATTACTTGAGTGTTGCATACAAACCCACTTATGTCTCAGTACTGAGAAGTGTCATATGATGACGACTAAAGGTATTGTTTTAGGTCACTATATCTTTGTTGTAGGAATATAGCTCAATCCAGCAAAATTTGAGTTAATTTTGAGAATTCCCACACTTAAGACACAAAAGGAGGTACATTGATTTTTGGGACATGTAAGATTATAGAAATTTAGAGAAAATTTTTCCAAGTTAGTATTTCCATTGTTTGTTCTGTTAAAAAAGGATAAATATTTTATATGTGTTGACAAGTGTAACAACACTTTTGTATAATTGAAAAGGTGTGTAATAGAAGAACCCATTTTATGAGGACCCAACTAGATTCTGTCGTTTCACATCTCCAATGATGCTTCTAATACAATAATTGGAGTTGTGCTTGGACAACAAGAGGAAAAAAATGTATGCCATCTATTACATCAGAAAGAACTTGACCCCTACAAAGGTAAATTACACTGACACTTTTTTTTTCTTGTTGTTATTCATGATATTAACAAATGTAGGCATTACATTACTAGTACCAAACTTTTGTGCATACTGACCACTTTTCTATCTGATTTTTAATGAATAGGCCAAATACTAATGCCATGGTTACTAGGTAGTTTTTGTTACTCCAAGAATTTGATATCACCATAGATAAACCTGGAAAGGATATTATTGTTGAATATTTACTTTCTAGATTGACTATTGTTACCGATGATCTACCTGTTGAAGTATATTTCCTAGATGAGTACCTTTTTGCGGTATCCACTTATTCACTGTGGTATGCAAGCATTTCCAATTACCTTAATGCATGAAATATTCCACATCACCTTTCTTCCAGGGTAAAGAGGAAAAATGTTTAGAAAAGTGTTTATTATTTTTGATTGGATGGTTACCTCTTCCACACTAGTTTTTATCAACAGATTAGAAGGTGTGTAAGGGAGGACAAGATTCATGATATCCTCAAGGCCTATCATGATAGACCCTGTGGAGGGAATTTCGTAGATAAGAGAAAGGTCATAAGGTGCTACAGATGGGTTACTTCTGGCCTACTGTGTTCTGAGATGCAAGGAAATATGTGCAAGCGTGTGATAGTTGTCAAAGAATGAGTCAACCTGCTCAATCAAATGGGATGTTGTTACAACCTCAATTTTTTATGGAACCATTCTAGAGATGGGAATTAGATTTTTTGATACCAATTAATCCCTAATCTTCAAAAAATACCTATATTCTGGTGTGCATAGATTATGTCATCAAGTGGGTGGAGGATAGAGCACTTATTAGGGAAACTAAATGTGTTGTTACAAACTTTTTATTTGAAGAATTTTTTTCTGGGTATGGAGTAACAAAGGAAATAGTTATAGATGGAGGAACACAATTTACTTCTCAACTAATATAGGAGCTTGTAAAAAGGTAAATAATAAATCGCTGAGTCACTTAAACTTACTATGCACAAGCGAATGGGAAAGTGGAAAGTACCAATAAGGTGCTTGAAGCTATTCTCACAAAGATTGTGGTAGGCCACCATAGAGACTTGGTTGAGAGACTTCTAGAAGTATTATGGGACTATAGAACTACTTGTATGAATTCTATAGGATTTTATTCTAATGAGTTGGTATTTTGTAAGACTCTTATATTTTCCATTGAATTTGAGATTAAGACACTTAGAAATGCTTTGGAGGTGAATTTAAATTTTACTGCATCTGAAAAACATCAACTGGACAATTGAATGAATTAGATGAGAAGTGGTTGTTGTTGTGCAACAAACAAATGTCATCCAACAACAATGTGCCAAGGGTGATTAGGCTTTGTTATATGACACCAAATTTAAATATTTCAAAGGGAAGTTGTGCACTAGGTTGCTAGATCCTTATGAGGTAGACACAATCTTTGGTAATGAGGACGATGAAATTGATCACCATAGATGAGTCTCAGACATATTTTCTTGCTAATGGACACCGTCTGTAGTTGTATCACAAGCCTATTTCTAAGGATTCATTTTTCAACATTGTCTTAGATGCAAATTTAGACCTTGAAGTTGTTGGGGCAAGGGAAGTTATTCCTATGTTGTTAACCACTTATTTTTTCCATTATTTCTTTTCAAAAAAAATAATAAAAATAAAATAAAATGTATAATGGTGAAAACTCCTCTAGGGTACTATTGGATGACTATGGTGGCTGAAAAGCAACTTGTTGATAGTCAACACATTCTCTTTCTCCTTCTGAAACAACATTCTAATAATTTTTTGTCTTTAAATGCTTCATTGTTTAACTCTTTTGTTGTTACAGAATCAAAAATTTAAAAGCTGCTACACTTATCACATCCTTTCATGCAACAAATTTTCTTGCTATAGTTCTCTAGATCTTTGTTGATACTGGCCAAGGACATCTTCATTTGTTTACCATCACAAGTCTACATATGTGTAATTTTATTCTAATGATTGTTAACCATAACTTCATGATGATACACTTGATTATGTTGAATCACGTTTTTCTCTCACCACATCATTCTAATAGGGGATTTCACCAATAGACGTGTGCCATGAAGGGAATGTTTTACATTATTGATCAAGTCATCACACTTGTACAGTCTCCAGTTCAACATTATGGTAAGTCAATGACTTGTATGTTTCTTGTCATTTATTTCAAGGATGATATGACCCCCTGTCACATGCCGAGGACAACCATTACCATTACGTTGGGGGGAATGGTGGATCATATCTTATGTATGATACACCATATAACTATCCTAATTTTGTAATTATATATCATACAAGACACCATACCCTTATCATGAATCAAGAATTACCAATTATACCTTGTATTTATAGTAATAAGCCACCATTACTCCTTCCATCATTCTTGAAATCTGATGTGACTATCCGAAATTATTCCCAATGACTTTCAATTATGGAATAAAGAAGAAAATTATTGAAAGGGTAAGCCAATTCTAGCAGGACGATATTATATACTCCAAAAAATGTTTGCATGTACCAAGTGTTAACTTGGTAGAAATTTCCAACATCTATGTGAGGAGCAATAGTCCAACATGAGCCTGATTAACCTCATCCAGAAGCCCTGAAGATATTTTAAAATGATGGATGGTTAGACTATTTTGAGAAGCTACAAGGATTTAATGAACATATTTCTTTAGAGTTTTCACATGCTTTGAAAGAGTAGGGTTCAATGGTTAGAGGAGTCAGGATTTATATTATAGAAGATGTCATTACTAGGGTGACAAGTTTTCCTTAGATGCGAGCATGTTGGTTTTGTAGGAAATTAGCAATCCCAACATTTAAAGTTACATTATATATCAAGTTGAAGAGATAAGGAATAATGGAAGAGGAATTGACAAAACATCCATTCCTCACCCTTGGGATGATGTAGCATAATTTATCTAGAAATTTATCACTTGTGAAGGGCATTTTAGGGTTGTATTTCATTACCATTTTCAGCTACTAGCTCATATATGAAATGGAAAGTTGATCAATATGCCCTATTATCTGTTAAAATAATTACAACATATGGTAGAGTTTGTATCTCTAGTGAAGCATCCTAGATACAAATTAACTGACCACGGGGTGGGAAAATTGATCATAATTAACATACTACAATATCAAGGAAACTCATGAACCAAATTTATAACAGTACAACATGCACCAGCCCCTAAGGAGAAAAATAGTGAAGTTGAAGAACAAGAGGAAATTGTTGAAACAACACCGAAAGCAAGGGTAGTTACACCTCCTAGGCCTCGTTGGTGGGGTCTTCATATCAGGCATTTTGTGAAGAGGGCTCATACTAAAGAATAGGTGGATGTATTCAATGGATGATTTGAAAGTGTTAGGAATGGATTCCCTATTGAAGAAGTACCTAAAATAGAGGTACCTAAGAAATAAATGCCTCTGGAAATGAGGGTGAAGAAGAACTCACTAAAGAAGGCATTGGGGGTAAAAACACTAAGAAGAGAATGCTAGTAAATGTTACACCATCAACAACCTCAATGCTAGAATTCCATGTTGCTACAGCAAAATCAAAGGAATCTAAGGAATCTAAGGAACTAGAGGGGCGACCTAGTGAAGGAAAGAAAGAAGAACCCACGCTGCAATAGGAAAGCATTCCTTCACTGGGTAAGTATGAAAGAAACAACTCATTATTCTCAAGGAATGACTTCAATTTAAGAAATAAGTAGGGTTGGAAACCCTAGTAGAGGTTGTAGAAATGATGTCACCTACTAAGACAACTGAGAAAATTTGCATGGGTTGTAGGAAAGTACTTATAGAGGCAAGTTATGAGGGGTAAACCATTGTTTTGTTTGGAATTCAAGTGGACGAACAAGATTAGGAAGTTCCATATCACTATTCCACAAGAACTTGTTGACGATGTTGTTGTTTTGAAAAGAACCAATAATTGAAGTAGACGAGATGGAGAAAATCAGTGCATTGTTCTACAAGAACCCGTTAATGATGGTATTGCTCCAAAAGAACTAGTAACTGAAATAATAAAATTGATGCTCTACAAGAACTAGCAACTGAGATAACACAATAAAAGGAGGGAAATGAAGAAATATTGCAGGAAGCTATTGATTTTTCCATTATAACAATAATAGATACAACTCAATTAAAATATGAAGATCCATTGAAATCAATATTTTTGCTTAAGGAATTAGATAGATGGAAGAGGCTGGAAATCTTGTTAAAAAGTGAAGTTATCCCTCTGAGGAGACATGAGGATATTTTTTATAGTAATTAGAGGACTTGTGATAAAAATGCATTGGTCCAACACTTGTCAAATATTAAAGAGGAAAGGAAGCAAGCAATTTTTTGAGTATGAGAACTATAGGAGGAAGAAAAGTCGTTATAACAAGAAAAGGAATTGATGTATGAGCTTGCAGAAAATGCATCCAGTTTGCTAACTCCATCTCTTTCCTACCCCCTATATCTCCAAGAAAATATCTTCCTCTTCGAATTAATAACAATTAAAGAGCAACACCATATGAATTAAGATAAGTTCAAACCTTCCTGGAAACATTCCATAAGGCCAAATTTTCATAGCAACATCTATTGTGTGAATTGTATCTACATGATTGTGCTTGTTTTGAAGTGAGAACCATTAACATTACACCCTACATTGGAGATGTTTAGCTAAGGGACTTTGTATCATTTATATAGAATCATGTCAACTAGAAGGCTACCTATGACACTGTAACAACACACAAGGGAGTTGTGAAATTGCTTATGAAATGAGCTACGACCCACTCAAATAGTTTATGTGATATATAATAGGATGTTATGATACCCAACCACTAAAAATATGTTGATGGAGTTAAGGAATAGGGTTATGGAGTGTTGTCTTGGGAGTAACAAGGTGCTAAGATAGATCACATTAGAAGGAGGTAGGCTCAGGTGGGAAGTCTGCAGAGAGGAACTGAGGATCGAGGACTCCTACTACTTTCAAAACTTTATACATGCCCTTTCAAATGTGCCTCAGTATCTGGATTATATTACAAGAAGTGGAGCTAGTTGGTATGGAATTAGGTTTAAGTTTCCCCTTATATGGCTTCATGTTTATAAGTATCAACATCCATATGAGATAAATGATAAATTATGGGAAATGGAGATATTTATTTCTCTAGGTTACAGAGCACCCAATGAAGATGTAGTAGGGGCATATGAATTTTCAAAGTTCCACTCACAACATGTCAGAAACTATTTATAGGGGTCTGCATGACGACATGCTGATGTTTAAGATAGGGGGAGATGTTGGGACGCAAAATTGGCACCATTTTACACATACTTTCCCTACCTTTTCTTATCATTTTGACTTTCAAATCCATACCTTATCACTTGGAAAATCATCATAACTAAAATATGTTTCCTTTTTGTATGTCATCCCTATTATCTAGTTTTGCTGATAATTTGACATAGAAGCTAAGTACTTTAGGATGTTTTATTAATAAATTGGCAAAGTGATATTACAGGGTGTGTGTCTTGTTGAGATTTTGTTATAGGACCATATCTACCAGTTTTTCCTTGCCAAGAATGGAATAAATACTGCTAATACACATCGAGATTTTTATGGACACATTGTTCTCCTATGCTTAGTAATGATGACTTATTTTGATAGATACTTGTTCAAAGCCAACTTGACCATTGAAAGGAGACATTTATGGACAACGTAGTTGATCCAGTTGAAACAATTAGTATTTTCAATTGATAAATCATTGGAATATTAGAAAAGTTGTTACAACTTCATTTCAACTAGGATCATTTGTTAAAAGACATTTATTGTATATTATTGATTTAGATCACACGAGAATTGAGAGATACTCATGATGATATTGCCTTTTAAAAATGGGAATGTATTTTGAAATTGTAAAAGAATGTACAATCTACTCATGAGGTATGCATAGAAAGAGATCATAAGAGGGAGTACTAACATTTCAATCATGTATTGTAACTTTTCGTCAATGAAAATATCTATGATTTGAGGCTTCATACCTTTCTTTTTGAGTATCCTGTGTTCTGTGTAATTTACTATACCCTACTAGGAAGGGAGGGCCCACCTTCGTCACAAGTATCGTTGGTTAGAGAGGTATTGTAGCATTGTATTTATTTCCTTTCGATTTTGATTCACATGTGATTTATTGTTACTATTACAATCTTGTTCATGCATTGAATAGTTGCAAAATCCTAATCATTGTTATTGTGTAACAACATAGGTCTTGAACCAGTCCCTTCATTATTGTGGTGTTCATTTGATTTTTGGTATAGTCTTTTGGTTTGTTTAATTTATTGAATGAGTGTTTCAACAATTTCTTGAGCATTGATGGTTTCCAAGAGTGCTATTTCTTTTGAATAAGAGTGAATGTGTGATAGAATGTGGTTTATTCTGCAAGTGTGTCTTTCTTTTTTGAAAGGGTGAGAAATGTTTGGGGTGTAACAACAAGTACATTTTGAGTGTTGAGAGTGACATTATAATGATTGGTTTTGAGGTTTTTATCAATACTAGTTTCCATTAGTTCTTGCATATACCTTTCATGATAGGCTTGAAATAAAAAGCCTACCTAGATTAACAATTTATGTGTGAGTTGGATTAGTTGTTTTGAATTAAAAGGAAAATTGACCTGCCCAAAAAATATGCGAGTTCAAATTCCTTTTTATAGTTCGTAAAAGGGGAAATATTAGTAGAAAAATTACTACAAAATGTATCAAAACTTTCCACGGTAGAATCACTCATCAGGATTGGCTCGTTAGGATCATTGAGATCAATAACAATATGTTGCATGTATTGTTGCCCATTGATCCTAATTTTATTTGGCTTCCCTTTCCAAGGCAATCATAAATGTGACCAATCAGTAGAGAAATAACCATTGAGGTGTTGTGACCTATCTCTGCTAAAAAATAAAACATATGCTTTAGGAATATCAACAAAACAATATCTTTTATTTGATCATAGGCTAGATCATCAAAGTGACCCATAGTAGGAGTGTTGGGTCCCTATAATTCTAGTGATTACCCCATTACTATTGTAGTTATACCCCTTATTAATATTGTTATGCCCCTATTTCCCACATATTGTTATTACTGTGCCCCATAGAATCCCTCTATTGTTATTTTTGTGGCTTTATATTATTATTGTTAGGTCGGCTGGTTTATATTGTGACTCCTTAGACTCCTATATATAGAAAGGAGGTTTTGTCATTTGAAATCATCCAAGAATTGTTCATTTATGTAATGTAAAGGAGGTTTCCCCCTCAAAGAGGTTGAATTCTATGGCGTTGATCTATCTTTTCTATTTTTTCTTGAGCTGGTTTCATAACATTTGGTATCAGAGCTTTGGATTCTAGGGTTTTGCTGCTCCAAACAGGTCATCGTGGCATTTTCGCTATAAATTTTTTTCTGTGACTTTTCAGAAGTCGCAAAAAAACCCATTTGAGAAGAAATCTATCTGAACCTTGGGTCCGAATTTCATAGCTTTTCACGCGATATTTGCGGAGATATGATCTGAGGAAGTTGGTCTTTTTGCAGACTCTTGAATTACATTCCAAACATGTGACCTAGGGAAAATATTCATAACTTTCGCTTTGGGGATCGGATTGAAATTTCGTAAGAAGGTGCAGAAAGAGGACGGACTTTAGTTTATTGTATGCATTTTTTAGATCCAAAGGTCGAAACAGTGACTCGTGGCACGTCGTACAAGTTCTCTCTACTGAACTAGTCTATAATCAAGTCACTGTGGGAGATTTCACATAACTCTTCCTTGGAGAAATCAATTTGGGTCAGACTTGTGGCATTGGAAAGAGGACACAAAGGGCTACTACAGATCACAAATTCAGAACTAGATGATTGGAAAGTACAGAGATACATCAGAGGCAATATCGAGCTCCTACAAAGTGAAAAAAGGTGTGTAGATTTTTTTAAATTTTTTGTTAAGCTTGGTTTGAAAATTTATTTTAAGGAATTCAAGGGCATAGTAGAGCATTATTATCTGTAACTGATGCCCTGAGGAAATAAAATGTAAACATCTAGTAAGGAACTTGAAAGCTCTAGCATGACTCATGAAGAAGAGGAAGAAATGCTACATGATATATCAAAATTACAAGAACAAGTGCAACAAATGTCACTCTCACAAAAGCTAACAGAATCTAAGATAAATGGCATGGAATCTAATATAAAGGGTGTGGAAGCTAAGATGGATGATTTGAAGATAGATTTGAAGACATACATGGCAGATTTGAAGACAGATTTGACGAATTTTCTAGAAGAAATACTTACTAATGGTGAAAAGGTAGTAAAGGAAACTCATGATGTGAACAAAAGAAATGTTAATCATGATTTCATAGACTCTAATGTGGGATCAAAGACCCACCATATTCAAAAAATCGATACGAGGAAGTTTGATGGCAAGGATCCTGCAACATGGATATTACAGATGGAGCAATTTTTCGATCTCAATAATGTGTAAAACACACAAAAGGTACGTATTGCAACTTTATATTTGGAACCAAATCAGTTTGTATGGTATCAATGGCTTTGCTCTCGTAAAAAAATTATCTCTTGGGCAATTTTTACCGAAGAATTGATGGCACATTATGAGGATACAAAAAGCAACTCTTTTTTTAGCCAATTGATAAGTCTCAAACAAAAGGGTCCAATAATGGAGCACATTGAGGAGTTCCAAAAATTGAACATAAGGGTAAAAGATATTCCAGAGGAGCATAGGATTGATGTGTTCATAGGGTCTTTAAAGGATAATGTCCAACATGATGTTCGCCTTTGGGAACCTGATTCATTAGAGAAGGCATTCAGGTTAGCAAGAAAAATGGAAAGCAAAATTATGGCAACCAGGAAGCATACCACTCACACTATAAATATGGAAGTGTTGTTGCCCCTAGTCTTCCACAACCTATAAGGTTGACACCACAACAATTGGAAGAAAAAAGAGGAAAAGGGCTTTGTTACAGTTGTGATAGCAAATACACTAAAGGTCACAAGTGCGTTGAGAAGAAATTATTCTACATAGATTGTGAAGAGGAAGAAGAAAATGAGCAAGAAAGGTCAAAAGAAGAAGATATTTTCCAGGAACAAAGCCTAGATGAAGAAGAAATAAATCCGACCATATCTTGTAATGCATTGGCAGGAATTACCACTCCTCAAACTATCAAGATAGAAGGACAAATCAAGAAGAAAAAGGTAATAGTGTTGATTGATTCAGGAAGCACCCCCAATTTTATTCATTGTAGGGTAGCAAAAGAATTGAATTGCTTCCTATATCCAGCACCAGAGTGTCAAGTGATGATTGCAAATGGAGGAACAATAAATTGCTCTGGAAAGTGCCATAATATCAAGCTATCGATGGGAGAATATGTATTGACTAGCTCAATTCTTTCCATTCCAATGGAAGGTGCTGATGTTGTACTAGGAGTCCAATGGCTCCAATCCTTGGGTACAATAGCTTTTAATTTTCAAGAACTTTTTATCAAATTTTCTGCGGAAGGAAAGGAAGTTGAATTAAGGGGTATTGCAGGGAAACCGGGAAGGATAATAAGCTCTAATGGTATGACAAAGCTTCTAAAAAAGGAACAAAGAGGTGTAATTGCACAATTATGTTCGCTAGATGTTTCCACATTGGAATCATCTATTTC
>APFE030786934.1:4193-87616 GCA_000404065.3 Pinus taeda
CATATCTTGTTGAGAGGGAGTGTTGAAAATGCAACAAGATGATGGAGCTTAGTGAAAAGAAGTCGACTTCACTAAGGGGTCCCGTAGGCTATTTTTGGCGCAAAGTCTATTTTAAGACATATGGATCATGGTCTATGAGTTGCAGGATGCTATTTATGGATGATTGGTCATGTTGGTAAAAATAGATGGACCTCTATTTTTAGACATATGGGCGGAGTCTATTTTTAGGCTGCCAGTCAAAAAATAGAACAGTCGAATATTATTAGCTCTTAATAATATTTGGACTATAAACATTATCTTATCCTCTTGCAGCACTTCAGTTCGAGCTACGGATGTGGCACATGCAACAACTGCCAGAAGGAAATACGCTTTTCTTATGGGTTAGTTGAGCTATTGCATGAAGGACTTCAGTTAGAACTCTAGTGATTGAGTTTGGTGGAGTTGAATGAGGAGTTGATGGAGTTGTGTTCAGTTTGACTTAGTTGAACTAGTTGTATTTAGTCTAACTAACAAATACACTAGTGATGAGTGGTGTGAATTAATTCACTAATTATTAACTCATAAATCAACTAAATAATACATCAGTTAACTCAGTGCATGGACAGTTCAGTGGAGACAAGTGTTAGAGGTGGATGAAAGGGTGAGACTACTATTAGTTGTGACTGTAGTTGTGCATGAGATTTGCACAATCATTGATTGAGATTGCCAATGAGGATTGAGGAGTACAAGCCAAGGGAATTCAAACTTGGATGAGATCTATTCTCAACAGGTATTGCACAGTGGAAGCAGGCAAACAGCAGAGGAGATTTGAACCTGTGACTTGATTCAGATCTGAGCTAGTTTGTGTGTAGCAGGTGGAGATAGTACTAAGTACTTGTGAGGAGTATTGTACTATGTATTGTTACATGTTCTCTATCATCATAATATACAGATAGTTGAGGGGTTTTCAGCTCTATGCTGTCTCCTTTACATACTGTGTTGATATGTGTGATTGATGTTTCAATGTGCGCATGCGATTGTTTCTTTAATTCCGCAAATTTATGATCAACGTAGAGGAGGTTATGTATTATGCATGCATTCTAAAAATAGTGTATAATCAGGATAATCTCTGTGAATAAGTTTTATATTATTCAAAAATTTCTACATGGTATCAGAGCTAGCTGATTTGTAGAAAAATTTCTACATGGTATCTGAGCGAAGTTGATCATTAGATCTATTATTCAGAAGGTGATTACATTTTATTTCTTCAGGCGGAGTCTATAATTGGGCTAGGTAGCTTCTGAATTCATCCTTCTTTTGGAAGGTGAGATATCTGGTAAATTCCCATACAGTCAATCTCTGTATGAGAAATACCTTGTTCTCACGAATTTTAGATCAGAAGCAGTTGAGTTTTGAGCTGGTGGAATTCGAATTTGCAGCAGTGTTTTCTTGGTGTCAAAGTTGAAATGTCTTTCAACGGATTGCGATTGGAGTATGCCCTTGAAGGCAGCTCAAATTATATTGCATGGAAAGACAGGATGGAGGCGCTATTAGATGACAATGGGTTGAAGGAGTTCATAGATGCTAAAGTCCCAAAGCCTATTGATGTTGTTCATGTTGAGGCTTGGAAAAAGAAGACAGCAAAGTGTCGAAGGATTTTGTTGGAGGGCATGAAGGATCACATTGTATCCAACCTACATGGAAAGGCTTCTCCATACTTGATGTGGAAAGCGTTGATAGATTTATTCCAAAGCGAGAGCGACCAGAGGAAGTTGGTGCTCAAGGATAAACTCAAAAACATTAAGTGTGAGAAAGGAGACAGTATTCCCAAGTATCTCATGAAGTTCACCCAATGTTGGGATGAGCTGGGGAGTGTGGGGGTGATTGTTGATGATGAGGACTTGGTGAGCTTCACTCTCCTTGGTCTTCCGAAGAGTTGGCATTCCTATGAGGACTCTGTCAATGGTTGGGAGAAGTTTCCAGGATGGGAGAGACTTTGGTCTTATCTTGTGCAAGAGGAGATCAGGTGGAATACTAGGGACAGATATTCATCAAAGGCATATGATGAAGAAAATTGTGCTTTGTCTGCCAAAGCAAAGAAGGGGAAGAACAAGAAAGCTTCTCATTCCGGTGCGAAAGGCAAGAAGCAGGACATGTCCAAGGTCAAGTGCTTTCACTGTCACCAGCACGGACATTATGCCACAAATTGTCCGCAAAAGAAGAAAAATAAGCAAGTTACTGGATCTGCAGTGGGAGAGGCCTTAGCCTCACAGTTTGAGCTGGATTTTTCACTAATCACATGCTTGGTATCACGTTTGATGGGATCGGTATGGTTCTTGGACAGTGGTGCATCTTTTCACATGACAGGAGATCGAGATTTGTTTTCTGATCTGGATGAGAAAGATCTTGGAGTGCACATGGAGATGGGCGATGATGATAGATACAGTGCAACCGGTATCGGTACCATTTCCTTTGAGAGGATTCTAATAAACCCTTCGTATTGAAGGAAGTGATGCATGTTCCAGGATTGAAGAAAAATCTTATCTCTATGGCGATGTTAGAAGACAAGGGATATGATGTTGTCTTCAGCGAGGGAAAGGTTTTCCTGCGCAGTAAGACAACTGGAGAAACCCGGAAGATAGGGGTTCAAGTCAAGAACCTTTATTAATTGCATGTAGATGGCTGTGCAGCAATGGCATGCAAGGCAGAAGGAGTGGTGAGCTGGGATGATGGTGAGCTGTGGCACCGGAGATTAGGCCACCTTCACCATGGAACCTTGAAGATATTGTAGCATATTTCTACTAGGCTTCCTAAAGGCACTCTTGCGCAGTCAGATCAGTGCAAGGGGTGTACTTTGGGAAAATTTGTAAAAGACACCTTTCACGAGAAGGATAGTCGCGCCACGACGATCCTTGAGAGAATTCACACAAATGTGTGTGGACCTTTCTCAGTAGCTTCAATAGCAAAGCACAAGTACTATGTGATCTTTGTTGATGATTTCTCTTTAAAGTGTTGGATCTTCTTCATGCAGAAGAAGAGCGATACATACTCAAAGTTCTATGAGTTCAAAGCACTGGTCGAGAAGGAATAGGGGAAGAAGGTGAAGGCTCTTAGGGGCGACAATGGTGGTGAATTCATCTCTGGCGAGTTCAAGGACTTCTACAGCGTAGAAGGGATTTGAAGAGAGCTCATAGATCCCCATAACCCATAGCAGAACGGGGTTGCTGAGCAGAAGAACAGAACGATCATGGGTGTTGCACGGGTGATGTTGCATGATCAGGGCCTACCCCTTCACTTGTGGGCAGAGGCATGCAATACTGCAGTATATGTGCAAAACCGTTATCCTCACAAGATATTTGGCATGAGTACACCCGAGGAGGTTTATTCTGGTAAGAGGCCTGATATTTCTCATTTGAGGATTTTTGGTTCTCCTCTTTAAATGCATGTGACAAAGGATGCCAAGAAGAAGCTAGAGCCAACCGCAAAAGTTGGGATATTTTTGGGGTACACTGATACGCCCCACAACTATCGTGTGTATTTTCCAGACAGTCGCAAGACTGTTGTGCAACGGGATATCAAATTTCAGGAGGAGAAAGAAATGAAGTGTTTGCTTGAGAGGGAGACACACTTGCATGTAAATGAGGAGCTATTAGTTCCTAAGGATGAGCTTCACGATGTGGATCAGCCACAAGATGAAGTTCATGGAGTGGAAGAGACCACTCATGCAGTGCCAACCATCACAGGGCGAAACCGCACTACAGAATCTGAGCGACTGGCTGAAGATGCAGAGAAGGTTGTAGGACCACCTAAAGCATAGCGCAGACAGAGACAGACACCTAATTAGTACACTAGATACATCGCTCTTGTGAGAAAATGTGTCATGACTGAGCCATCCTCTTTCGAGGAAGCTATGGAGGATCCTGCATGGGTAGATGCCATGGTGGAAGAGTATGATTTGATTGTCAGAAACAGTGCATGGGAGATTGTCCCAAGACCGAAAGGGAAATCAGTGGTGGGTTCAAGATGGATCTACAAAGTGAAGCAGGAAGTTGACGGGAGTGTGGAGAAGTACAAGACAAGATTTGTTGCCCAAGGCTTCTCATAGATAGAGGGAATTGATTATGAGGAGACCTTCGCACCTGCCGCAATGTATTCTTCCATACAGACGATTCTTGCTCTCTCAGCGCAGATGGGGTGGCACATCCATCAGATGGATGTGAAGACTGTGTTCCTCAATGGAGTCATTGAGGAGGAAGTGTACATAGAGCAACCCGAAGGTTTCGAGATCTTCAGCAGCGAGTCGCATGTGTGCATACTCAAGAGAGCGTTGTATGGGTTGAAACAAGCACCTCGTGCTTGGTACACACGGACAAACAGGGACACATCAGGATATGGATTGTGGTACAGAAAGGAGGATGCGGTGAAGCTATGTGGCTTCACGGATGCAGATTGGGTAGGGAGCCCAACAGATAGAAAGAGCACATCCGGAGGGATATTCAGTATCGGGTCAACAACAATTTCTTGGTACAGCAGGAAGCAGAGATCCATGGCACTCAGTTCAGCAGAGGCCGAGTATATGGCAGCAAGTTTGGCTGCATGCTAGGCTATATGGATGAGGAAGATCCTGGTCAGGCTGTTCGGGCTGTTCGGGTCCAAGAACATCGACATCAGGTACCATCATATCAGAGATTGTGTGCAGCGGAGAATCATGTTACTTTCATATATTCCCATGGAGGATTAGGTTGTTGATATCTTGACGAAGGTGCTCACCAGGAGCAAATTTCGAATACCACAGATGCAGGATAGGGGTTGCAGATAATCCATATCTTGTTGATAGGGAGTGTTGAAAATGCAACAAGATGATGGAGCTTAGTGAAAAGAAGTCACCTTCACTAAGTGGTCTCACGGGCTATTTTTGGCACAAAGTCTATTTTTAGACATATGGATCATGGTCTATGAGTTGCAGGATGCTATTTGTGGATTATTGGTCATGTTGGTAAAAATAGATGGACCTCTATTTTTAGACATATGGGCGGAGTCTATTTTTATACTGCCAGTTTAAATATAGAACAATCTTAATAATATTTGGACTATAAACATTATCTTATCCTCTTGCAGCACTTCAGTTCGAGCTACGGATGTGGCACATGCAACTGCCAGAAGGAAATACACTTGTCTTATGGGTTAGTTGAGCTATTGCATGAAGGACTTCAGTTAGAACTCAAGTGATTGAGTTTGGTGGAGTTGATTGAGGAGTTGATGGAGTTGTGTTCAGTTTGACTTAGTTGAACTAGTTGTATCTAGTCTAATTGACAAATACACTAGTGATGAGTCGTGCGAATTAATTATTAATTAACTCACTAATTATTAACTCATAAATCAACTAAAGAATACATCAGTTAACTCAGTGCATGGACAGTTCAGTGGAGACAAGTGTTAGATGTGAGTGAAAGGGCAAGACAGTTGTTAGTTGTGACTATAGTTGTGCATGAGATTTGCACAATCAGTGGATTGATATTGCCAATGAGGATTGCGTAGTGCAACACAAGGGAAATACGAGTTTGGATCAGCCATTCTCATCTATTCTCATGTAGGATTGCACAGTGGAGGCAAGCAAGCAGCGGAGGAGATTTGAACATGTGATTGATTTAGATCTAAGCTAGTTTGTGTGTAACAAGTGGAGATAGTACTGAGTACTTGCGAGGAGTATTGTACTATGTATTGTTACATGTTCTCAATCAATGTAATATACAGATAGTTGGGGGTTTTCAGCTGTATGCTTTCCCCGTGATATACTGTGTTGATATGTGTGATTGATGTTTCAATGTGCGCATGTGATTGTTTCTTAATTCCGCAAAATTGATGATCAATGGTAGAGGAGGTTATGTATTATGCATGCATTTCACAATAGTGTATAATCAGGATAATCTTTGTGAATAAGTATTATATTATTCAAAATTTCTACATTGCCTAATGAACGACCCATATTCACTACAAAATTAGAACATTTTACAAGGAAATTGTACATCTAATTTTAGCTTTGGGGGCTCTTCCCCTAAACCCCCATTAGGGGTCCGCTAGCTGAAAGCCAGGGGGATGGTCCCCCTCGGACCCTCACAGGGGGTGAGGAAGTCCACTTCACACCCCCCCAACCACGTGGAGGGGTGTATAGTCCTACTAGGCTATACACCCAGTTGAAACAAGACCTTTGAATAAGGAAGATAATCAAGCTCCACACCCAACATTATGGAGATGATCCACTACTATTTTGGGGTTTTTACTACTTAATTTCTTGTGGAGTTGTCCATCTACTAGAAATATTACAAAATCATCCATGGAGATAGTTACCTCAAGATTCACACATATGGATTGGCTGCATGCATATTGCAGGCGTCTTGTTATTTTTGTAGGAGGTTGTTATGGAGAATTCCTTACATGATTATTATATTGTTGATTCTCTCATCCATTTTAGAGGACGTGCTTCGTGAGTTCTCCTATGTGTACCTTGGAGCACATTCATCTATGTGGAGACTTATTTTATATTTCTGTCAAACATGCCTTCTTGGAAGGCATACTCCATGTGGAAATTTAGCATCTAACCTGGTTTGGTGCATATTCCTAGTGGTACAACCCTTCTCATGAGCATTATATTTTCATTTCACTATTCTTTTTAGATGGGGTGAGTTGTCCTTGAGATGGTTTTTTCCACATGATGTGACTTGGTCAACCATGAGTTGAGGTGAGATCTAACAAATATAATATTTTACTATGTGTTTGACTTGATATGGAGCTAATTAAAGGGATAATAATATTTTAATGTATGAGAGAATAGACTCACTTTATAAAGAGGATCTCCCTCTCCATTGTAATGCGTTGAGATTTCGAGGATTGATGGGATCTCCCCTTGGGCATCATTTGTACTTGCCATGCTTAAAACCTAATGGATGATTGGATATATGTCATTTTTATGTGAGATTTTCTTTCTTTGTGCACTTAATTTCCACATGCTTATTCTTCTATCAGGAAATCCTTATAGCAAGTTATGAATGCCTTGTAATGGATCTTGAGTTATTTGGATAAAATAAAGTGAGAATATACCCCTCTTATTTATATTATTCTTATTTTTGGACATTGGATAAACTGACGCTCCTCGAGTGTTTTACAACATGGACTAACCTCCTCTCGTCGATCCTTATCTCTGACGATGAGATCGTTAACTAACACTTGTAGGTTTTTGTCTAACGACAATCGTAATTCCCAACACGTGGTATCAGAGCGTAGGTCACGAGTTCGATACACACCCAGCTCGCGTTGGGATGGAGATTGTTGTACATTAGATAAACTAATGTTCCGCATGTGTTTCACGACATGGGTTAACCACCTCTCGTGTATCCTTATCTCTGGTGATGCAATTGTTGACCAACACTCATGGGTTTTGGTCTAATGGAAATTGTGATTCCTAACACTTATGTTAATAAACCCAATTCTTTCTAGGTTAACATAACCTCACATTCATGACAAATGCTTAAGTATAGCACCTATAGCTTTCCAAGGTAATTTTCTACTATAAAAATCAGTAATCTAAGGCTTATATGTGGCATGCATAGGAGCCCATTTTCCTTACATTCTTATCCACTTACCTCTTTGATCAATGCTCCCATGACTCCATTTTCACAAGGTGTAATTAGGCACTCAGTGTTGGGTTTCTACCATCATATTGATTTCCCACGCCCCTCATTTATTCCACTTTTTCTACAACCACTTACCTTACTTAGGCTAACTCTTCACAAAATCACCTTGAACTTCCACTCTATAGCTTTGGTAATCATATATTTATGGGATTCCCGATTAAGTGGGAGAATAGCCAACCATAGGAGAGAGGAATAGCTATTGATGTGATATGGGTATCCTTTCTGAGTTACACAAGGCTAGCCTCTTGATCCTTGGGAGTTGTATGTCATACATGTGTGCTAGATTTTGTGGAAACATTTCAAGTCAATTGCCTAGATTTCTAGTCATGTATATTTGACATATTATGGGTGTGTGACTTGAAGATCTCTTGTTCATATGGTGACTCAATGAAGGAACAAAACCCTTATTACATGAATAATTTGGAAGAAAATTTTGTGTGTTTAGATGAAAATAATTAATAACCTTGAGAGCATTTGAAGGCTTGCTTTAGTAACTTTACATTATTGGAAAGGTGTGGTCCCATCTTGCAAGGTATTGGAAGCAAAGTTGCTTGGTCCTTTAGATTTCTCATGCACTCATGGATATCCACATGTGTTTCATTATGAGCTATGGAAGAAACTTGCTCCAAGGTTCTATGGAAATTGTAATGGTTCCCTTCCTTTTGTTACTACCATCATGGATTTTATTGAAAATTTTATTTTTTTCCATGAAGATGTTATTATGAAAATATGTACTCTTTCTATGAAAATGGATGAAAAATAATGGAAATCTCAATCTAAAGGAGATATTTTCATTTTGTTATATCGTCATATTTTTTCAAGAATTTAGATTGATGTAGAGGATCATATGGAAGGATTGAACGATACTTTTCTTTGGACTAAAATTTGTAAATATATGAGAGAAAAAGTTGAAAATATTGTGCTTGTATATGATAATAGCCCTTTAAAATATCTCTTGGAGAAAACAAAGGATAAAGAGGAATCATGGGTGTTTTTATTTGACAATGTTAAAGAAAATTTTGGTGTAGAAGAGTTTGTGAAGAAAAATGAAACTATATTGTATATTTTGAGCATCTTGGGACGCTACATAGGCTGAAATTTATTACAGAAAATTTGAGTAATATTTTTTGACAATATATGATGATGGATATTGCAATCTTTTTTGGAACATATGCAACATATTTTTGGATACATCTTTACAAATTTATTTTAGCCAGTTATGTCTTCAACTCTGACCTTTTTCATGCATAAATTTTCAATTGAAAAATACCTTTTGGGAGTTGATTTTTGTTTATGGAAACATGCTTTTCAGATTGTCATATCTTGCATAAATTATTGGCCTTTCTTATATATGAAAAGTGCTAAAAATTTTCAATTTGTAGAGTAGGTTAGTGATGATGAAAGTGCTAGAAATATTCAGTTAGAAGTCATGTTTTAGTGTTGAAAATTATTTGGGACAAGAAGACATTGAGTGTAAATTTTATGATAGTCATTTTCGTCCATCAAATTGTGTGCAAAATTTTATTTCCAAATATAAAATTTCATTTTCTACCGCATCCTTATGCTTGATTAAAAATATTTCATTGTTGAGGTAGCATGCATCCTCTTTGCTTGAGGGTGTTATAGATGACTATCATGTAGATAAGCCTTTGGAGAGGCACATATTTGATAGAATTTGAGGTTGACGATAGGTTTCCATGTGCATATTTCAACCCTCTTCAACATTGGATTGAGGTAGCATATGTTGGAACATACTATTCTTTCTTATAGCCATGTTGCAAAGAAGATTTTGACATATATTCATGTAACTATGATGCCACATTGTTTTGGATCATTACCAAACACAAAGATCATATCCATGGAATTAAGATGATATTTGTATAGTTACATTGGCTTTTTGATATCACTCAACCTTTTGTTTCATCCTAGGTCAGAGTAGTGTAGGATGAATAATATCAACACATGTCAACAACAGTTTACTTTCATTTATCTTATTGTAGCCAAATTTTGAGCTTTTGGTGATGTATAATATATATAGATATATATAGTTACATAAGTATGTGATGTTTGTGGATGTTGATTGTATCCATCCAACCACATGGTCTTGCCTATTATTTCTTGTTGACATGTTTGACCTAAGATTTCTATAGTTCTCATGAACTACCAAGAAGACTGCATGTCTCCAAGTTCAAGCCCATTGTTACACCTCATATTGTGTGAAGTCCCACAATGTGATTTTCATCACACTGATGGAGACTTCTTGTTGGTTCCTTGGAGATTTTGGACCAACTTGGGGGAATTCATATTCCTCAATCCCTTTCTTTTCATTGCATTGTATCATTTGATGAGGTCTTTGGTTGGAAGAGCTTCACTTGATCCTGTTGTTACACCTCATGTTGTTTGAAGTCCAGCATTGTAATTTTCATCACATTAATGGAGACATGTTGTTGGTTCCTTAGATAATTTGGACCAACATTGTGACACCCCTGGTACTTGTTCCCCTAATTTTTGTAATGTAATAATATAATGGCTTGAAGTTTGGGACCACAAATCCATGATCTAAGAGGGAAGAGGAAAGTGAGCCCATGTGGGATTATTTGGCATCTTAAATTAATTTTCAGGTGAAAATAATGAAAAAAAAAAGGAAGAGTCCAGGAGGAATATGAATAGACCCCCAGGGAAATAATAAAAAGAAGAATGCACAAAAATATGGGGTTGGACCTCTTCTTGGTAGAGCTCATGAGAAAATTTAGAATAATCTATGAACTAAGGGAATTGTATTTCCCTGAGAGAAAGAATTGTGACTAGAAGAGCAAGAGGAAATGGGATTGAGTGCCTCTTGTGGGATGATAAATCACTCACGGAGTGCTTGGCATAGCTGATAAACCACTTAGGTTGCTTTCTAGGGTTGGTAAACCACATGCAGAACGTTGCTTGTTGTGGGATGATAAACCACTCTTAGAGTGCTTGACACAACTGATAAAACACTCTGGGTGCTTGTTGGGGGTTGATAAACCACTCCTGGAGTGCTTGACCTAGCTGTTAAAACACCCTTACTTTGGATTATGATATGCTTGACTAGTTGATAAACTACCCACTATCATAATTCCCCATCCTCTGTCTCCTGAAGATGGCTTTCTGCACAAGGATGCTGAGAAATATATTGCCCTTAGATTATGGATATGGCTCGAGGGTTACTATTGTAAGTAGTCTTGGCTAAAGTAGGTCTAAGGTTGGGTGGAAAATTAATAAGTCCCACTTTTAGTTGCCTTTCTTTTTTGAATTGTAAATGAAAATTCTCTGATTTGAGAGTGTGAATTGAAAGAAAATTTTATGTAAAATTTTCACGGTGTTGTTGCATGAGTCTTGTTGATTGAATTACTTTTATGATCCTTTTTCCAGGAAACTATGTGTTTCTTGTCTAGAATTCTCGCCCATGGAAATGAAATGCTTGTAGGCCTGTGAAAATGTTGATTTATGTGCCTTTATGTATGATCTATACTTGTAGTAGAACTGTACAGAGGGATTCCATGTTATTTCATGGAATGTTGATGTTATGGTGGCCTTCTTGGCATCGTATGCCTTACACCTGAAATTATAAGCTTGCTACGCTTAATTATTTTTGAAAGAAAACGTGTATACATATAAGAGGTTGAATGGAAGAATCCTTGGCTTTTATAGGCAACACCATGCGTCGTGTTTTGTATTTCATCCATCAAGAACCCTTAGATGATATGCTTACGAGAAGTTTAGGAGGGTTAGCATTGTGTGTGCTTCATAGGACCCCAAGAACAAGAATCAGACTTTATCATAGGTCCAAACCCTTATAGAACCACTATGGTAAAGCCATGGTCGTAAACCTTCGTAGTTGGATCACACAGAAAATTCTTATCCTTAATCCCATTAACGTCATCCATGATTACGATGGGATTTATTGGGTTGCGTGAAGGTTGGATTGAAGGCCAAGTCACTAGCCCATATGACTGCATCACATAATTAAGCATGAAGGTTGGATTGAAGGCCAATTCGTTAGCCCATATGATTGCATCACATAATCAAGCGTCAAGGTTGTATAATGGTTTGTTGAGATTGAGCGCAAGAAGATCAAAATCTCCCAAATTTTATTCCTTAGGAGTGCAAGTGGGATGCATATTTGAGCAGTAGCGATGACGCCAGTCTGGGCTAAGGTGGCATACACGTGAGCCCAGTAACTAATTTCATTAGAGCATGGAGTATGTGCAAACCCACAGATAGGTCATCCCATAGGGTCAACCATGGAGCAAATGTTAAGCACGCAATAACAAAGAGTCAGGTAATAGATCCTGGGTGATGGGAAGATTGGCGACAAATAGTAGTGTATTGTGTGCGTGTGTGATTTGCATTTTAATTCATAGTGTGAGGTACCAGAACTCAAACCCATGAATAAGTCAACAACCAATAAGAAATTTCCCAGTGGCACCGAGAGGCTATCCAAGTGGGTATAGCCATGTGGTTTCCACGTGCCCAAGTTGATGATGTGGCACTTTTCTAATGCATCAAAAATTTAATGGTCACATCTTTAGATCTGAATGTTGGATTGAAGTAAAATTTTATATCTGGAATCGTCTTAAAGAGACAAATGCAATGGTGATATTAAACTAAGGTTTTAAGTAATTTTATTAGATCAAAATTTTTAGACCCTATTTCCATAATGACATCATGGATCTTAGGTCAACATAGTAAGCATATCCTATTAACCTGTGTTTTGTTAAGGGTTGGGAGGGGTTGTGTTACAAACTTGGGGAGATCCATAATTCATCAAGAATATTCTCTTCATTACTTTGTATCATTAGATGAGGTATTTGTTTGGAGTAGATTCACTTGAGCCTATTTTTACACCTCATATTTTATGAATTCTTGCATTCCAATTTTCATCACATTGATAGAGAGTTGTTGTTGGTTCCTTGGAGATTTTGGACCAACCCAGGGGCATCTTCATCAAGCCCCTTCTCTTCATTGAATTATATAATTTGATGAGGTTTTTGGTTGAAGGAGCTTCACTTAAGCCTATTATTATACTTCATAGTGTATGAAGTCCCATATTATGATTTTCAACACATTGATGGAGACTTGTTGTAGGTTCCTTAGAGTTTTTTGACCAGCTTGGGGGGATTAATCTTCATCAATATCCTTCTCTTCATTGCATTATATCATTTGATGGTGGTATTTCATTAGATGAGATTCACTTCTCCCTAATTGGAAGATTACGTTGGTTAGTTGGTATCATTCTCAGATGTGTTGGCTTTGTTGATCACCTTAGTTTCTTACTTAATAGCTATGGAACAAGATATCTCATTATGGTGTAGTTATGATGGGTGCGTGTGTGTGTGCATGTTTTTCTTGGATTTTCTACACGTTGTTCTTAGATGATGTGTGTAGGCACATAATGGGTTATATGATGGTGATAGGAGGTGGAAGTTGATTGATTTTCCCTAGTGACTTGGCGTATCAATGTATGATGTCAAGAGGAGGAGGCATTGTACATTGTCCTTATGTTGGACGTGTGATGGGGGTCATACTTGATAAATAGATAGGTTAGAACTTTTTTATGTCCCCTTCTCTAATTATGTTGCTATGGTGCGATCATTCATGTTGCCTCTGTCAAATTTTTCTAAGCGATATAACTTAATGATGTAACATTTTTCTAGAAATTCCCTAGATTTAAATGTGTTTGATGATGTTGATACCCTCATTGATGTGTTATTTCCTATTTCGAATTAAAAAGAGGGGCATTATTTATGATTTGTTGATGATCTAACATCTTCCTAAGATTGGGTGATGAATTTTGATGTAATAATCCCTTGGTGATGGTGCAGCTTAGGTTGGGTTTATGTTTTGTTGGTATCATGGATTTACATTATCCAACACTTTTTTAGAGTGGACCACTCATTGGAACACATCTTCATGAGTTCTTGACTACTCGAGGGGGTATACCATTTTATTTTGGAAATAACCTTTGTTGCTAGGTCCCTATAATACTAGTGTAGCCCCCTTATTGTTATTGTTAGTTTATCCCCCTTATTGTTATTGTTGTGCCCATGTAGCCCCCATATTGTTATTGTTGTTCCCCATAGAATCCCACTATAGTTATTGTTGTAACCTTACATTATTATTGTTATGTAGGCTCTGATTATATTGTGACCCCTTAGACTCCTATATATACCAAGGAGATCTTGTCATTTGCATCATCCAAGAATTATTCATTTATGTGATGTAAAGGAGGTTTCCCCCTCAAAGAGGCTAATTTTCAGGTCGTTTATCTATCTCTTCTTTTGTTTTGTGATCTACTTGCATAATATTTGGTATTAGAGCTTTGAATTTTAGGGTTTTGCTGCTTCAAGAAGTTCATCTTGAAATTTTCGCTATAACTTTGTTTCTACAAGGATTCAAAAGCTTAAATTTTTTGACCATGTGGAGTCGAAATATTTGTGAACTTTGTGTAAAAATTCCAGATCTTTTTCTGCTATATTTTATGAGATTTGGTCTTGTGGTGAAGTAAAATTATAAGTGTGGACACGAACAAATTCCTCTAACCTGATGATGGGTCTAGCCACAACAGATACATTATATGGAATATTTCCTTATGTTATAATCAATTAAGAGGGCCTACCTCTTGGTTCGCTTATCCCGTTTGATGATGTCCTCACTTTCTCGCTCCAGCTATCTCTCGCTTCCTTCTTCAAGCACATAAAACAAGTAAACAACAACAGATAACAAACATTGTAATAGACAAATTGCAATTCAACCTACTTAACAAGTCAAGAAACATTAAGCCATGAATGTATAATAAAAAAATACATGTAGGAAATCAATCGATAGTTTCATATTTTAATATCAAAGAGAGATTACAACCATGTGCCTTGACATCGCAGTCCTCCTATGACAAGACCAGGTTCCCACACACTTCTACTAGAATTCCATGATGGCCTCAAGCAACAATAGTTTTAAGGCTCTTTCCCTTTAGGCTTCACTCCAAACCAAATCACACTTCTCCCTCACACAACTAGATAGCTACAACTATCAATAGTGTGCATCAACACTCAACCAAAAACTAGCTTGTGCTTGGGAAGAAGGGAGGCTTATATAGGAAAGATGGATGGGAGATGGATCCTCTTCTCATGGGAGAAGGGCTTATCCCTTGAGGTAGTTCCATCATTATAGGGGAAAGGAGCCCAAAATATCATCCTCTACCCCATCCGGCCAAACCATTTACTAGACTTCCATTACAAAGCTTCTAGAGCTAGAAGCTTCGGATCCAAATTAAAAATAAAAATAAAAAAATCCAAAATAGGACCGACGCGATTGGAACACAACTCAGTCACAACGATCGGAACTAGGGATAGTGCTAATATCTACACATAGGCGTGGGGAAGACAATGGTCATTAGTGTCGATCTTGTAACCTGGGCAAAACAGAAGTTTCAGGGGAAATGGTGCAAAAGGGAATTGATCTGCTCATGAAGAGGGACACAATGAGAGTTTCTTCATGAAGGAAAAGCATGCGGGGTTCACTGTAGCAGTCCTCCAGGATCAAGGAACGAGAGTGCAGGGAAAGTGACAAAATGATGTGTAACAGATGCCCCCTAAAGCTTGAAAGTCGAGCTAGAGTGAGGGATGAAATGCTTTATGAATCAGTGCGGGGAACTGGTCTGTCATCGGAAAACCTGCAAACAAGTATAGATACACATACATAAACTGAAATCTTTGTCAAATGATACATGAATCATGGTATGGATGCAGCAATCCATAGAATGATCATGTAAATGGATCTAGGTATGGGTGCAACCATCCGTCAAAGAGGATCATAATGAAACCAAGGTATGGTCACAACCATCCAATAATGAGAAGGATCACATATTTTAACTCATAGTCTGGTCATAGCCAGCCATCTGATAGAGACATGCATATCATCATAACTATGTCACACCACTTTGCAACCTGGACTTGTGTGATCTAAGTCCAGGGTCTTGCGCTCCAACATGACCCAATCAAAGTACAAATTTTAACATGTGAATAGAGGTGTTGACGTCGAACATGTTAGAAAGTCACTTGATTACCAGTCAATGATGTAAAATGTTAACAAGCATGAGAGAAACCACCAATAATGACAATGGTCCTCAAGGTACTATCAACACAATCCACGGAATGTGAATAAAGGAACTAAAGTCGAAAACCTGTGAAATCACTCAATCGAAAGTCAATGATGTGAACTTGTCGTCGAGTGCGAAGAACTTGCCATTGGGGCATGCAAGCTCTAAGGTACTGGAAGGAATTCTCTTAGTCAACTTCCAAGATAATAAGTTGAAGTTGACAGAAAGCGACCGTGTCAAAGAAGGTCCATAATGAATCCCACATCATCGACGCGAGATGAGAGGATGCAAAAATGATTTGAGATGATATAGAGAATCAGAGGTAAGTGTAACTGCAGAATGACAACTCTTGAATATATCGATGACACAACTGGAAGTTTGGCAGCTTTTGGATCCATAGGATCGATGGTCATGATGACGTGGCAGAGATCAAATGGAAGGAAAAAATGAACGGCCCAACCTAGGAAGGTCAACGATATAAAGGAGGATGTCCCAACCTGACACAAAGCAAAGAGTGTCATGTTCAAGAGTGAGCTATCGACACAATTGATATATTTCCAAATTTCCCCCCACCATTTCTGGCAGGTACCCCAATTATTTTTTAATCGCAAGCTTGAATGGGATAGCATATTCTTGTGTTGTAAGTTCATCCTTTGGACGAATCCGACCTAGTAAGTTTAATGAGCCCTAGGAAGGATAAGCTCACGTTCGTCATGGTGATGATTCAAATGTCGTTTAATAGTTTAATGAGTTCGACAAAGGTGTAACTTGGTATATTTTTCATGTTTAAAGAGTTTGAAAAAGACACGAAAATAAAACTCCACATGGTCCCTTTTTGTACATTTGTGTCTCTTGAGCCCGAAAGGGTAGAAAACAATACTCGAAAGAATTGCTTGACCATTTCAGTCAAGGAGTACCTTTTTCATAAATAGTGCCTCCCATCCCGAAAAAGGGGTAAACTCATATTGGGCACACAACGTTTCGCATCCGTTAATGAGTTCGAAATGACAAGGGATATGCCATCTTTTCGCTTTTAAAGGGTCAGAAAAGAGAAAAAAGCAGACCCCCCATTTTTATTCTCTTTAACGAGTCAAAAAGGGAAAAAATATTTGGCAATCTTTTCATATGAGTTTAACCAGTCGATAAAAGAGCTGAAACATGACTCGTCATCATCGTCGAACATCCATCACCTATCACTGCACAAGTAAGGTAAAGTGTATTATCGAGACCTTGAGGAAAAATAGGTCAAAATATTCACAAAACCTTATATTTTCATGAAAAAATGAATAAAAAGGGGAAAAGTAAATATATTTTTACCATTTACCATTTTACCTTTGCTGTCAAGACTTTTTGTCACTTTTTCCCTAATTGTTCCGGAGTAGATTGCAGGAGATCCAGTAGGTCAATGGACGAGCCGTCAGTTCCAAGTAATAGTCGAAGCCCTGAGCTCCATTTTTATGATTTCTATTTCTCTTTTAGCCATTTTGTATATTTTTTTAGGATGTTTTTGAAAATCTTTTTCACCCTCGGTCGACGCGATTTCCAGGCACATAATAGTGCCGGTCAGGGGTGATTAGCAAAGCCATCATGCTGATTTCTACAACTAATTTTAAAATAGGCTCGTCGGCATCGTGGATAGGAAAAAACCCTATTTCTTCAAAAACTAACCATTTAAACTTGAATTTTATGTGCCAAGGATGATTATTGACTCAAATTAATGGCTTTTGCAGGAGAGAATCGCTGAAAATGGTGGATTGGAAAGAACGGGAACATGAAGATGTCGACACCCAGGCAATGAATGACCCCAATTCCTAGAGGCTTTGAGGGGTTGTAGTCTCCTCAAATTCTTTCTTATGCCAGGGATGCGGGCCCAAGCCAAGTTACTTCAGTACCTGATTAGCCTTCGGGACATTAATTGAGAGATCTTTGTCATTGGGGACTAGGCGCTGGAGTTGGAAACTTCAGATATATACTTCAACACTGGGCTATCCTGGAGAGGGGAGCCAGTGAACTTGTATGGTTCACGTCGGATTAGGGAAAGCATATCTTCCTTGCCTTCCAAACACTACCCCGAGGCCTTGAAATCTAGGAGAGGGAAGATAGATATTTCCAGTGTGCGTGATCTTACACTAAGGGTGCTTCTGTTGACCATCAATAGAGTGGTGGGGTCCCAAGAGGAACATGAGACTAAAAAGTCGAAGTTCCTTTATGCTATTGAATGCACAGCTTATACGATATTTAACTGGGAAGAGTCCATGAAGAAAAACATCAAGTGCCACTTGTCCAAAGCTAAGGCGAGGAATCTGAAGCAATTTTGCTTCAGATTAGTACTTGTGACCTTCTTCCTAGAACGAGTACCACTGTTCTAGTATCAACTGACTGAGGATGGCCCGCTGCAACCATTTGATGCCCAGGATCACAGGGGGTCAACACATGTGATACCAGCCTGCATTCTTTTCATGGATACGATGATAGAAGATTGTCGTGGAGGACTGGCCATACAAGAGCACTGATTTTCGAGGAGATCCAGACATGCCCTTACCATATGGAGAGGACTTCGATGACAAAGGTAAAAACCAAAATATTTTTAAGTTTGAGGTTTTTAAGTATTTATGGTATATATGTGCTTATAACATTTCTCTTGTTAATGCAGATGTTGGACGAGAGTGGCCTACTGGTATGTCCCCAATAGCTAGGCGTGTCCCCCACCCTATCGATGCAGTCACCCCTTATCAGGAAGGGAGTGACAACGAGGAGGAGATCATGAGGAACCTTGAGGGGTTGACTTGTGGTATCCCAAAGTATGCTCAGGTAGGAGATATTCCGCGTCAGTACCAGAGACATACTGTGGGAGTCTCGGAGCGGATCTATCGATTGCTGACTCGTGTTGCATGAGCCGTATCATGCTACCATGATCACCATGCTGATTAGTTCCTAGGTCCAACACTTACATATTTTTTGAGGCCTGTGTGCCACGGATATATGAGGCTTGCGAGCCGTTGATTTATCTTAGACACCCATATTTTTTTTTGGGGTTCTGATGTATCAAACATTATCACCATCTATATATCTATATATATATATATATGTTGTATTTTAGTGTCTACTATGGTACAAATGGTTTTTTTATCTTTCACATGTTTCGTAAATGTTTGTCCAACACATGATTAACTAATGCATCTGTTAATGTATTCATGCGTCTAGGAATATGATGATATGTAATATAATCAAAATTCCTTTCCAATCGACAAATACGGAGATACATTCTCAATATTTGAGGGTTTCTGACGGAATATTGCCTGTTGAGTTGAAGAACGACAAGCTGTGAATCCAGGTTGACAACCAGTTCTTTGATTCCTAGAGCGATGGCTTCTAATAACAGTTCGATGACGGCACTACATTCAACAATGTTGTTTGTTATGCGACCTAGACAGATACCTTGAAGGTCAATCAACTCACTGTTAGGGTCATAGATAGCCCATGTCACGGATGATAAGTTTCGGGTACTACGACAAGCACCATCAGCAAAAACAATGTGGGGAGTCGCAAACATCTGCAAAGCAAGAAAAGCATATTAAACAGGAAAGTTGTTTGAAAACCATCACACAAAACCACGCTGTACAAAAATGAATTACACACTAATGTACACAAGTAACCATGCAAGATGACCTAAGCATAGTACTTCTTGAGGTAAAGCCTGTTTCAGGGCTTATTGAGAGGATTTCCTTCATAATCAATAAGCTCATAGGCTCCTTTTTGCAAAACATGTTTCACAATGGAGGGCCCATGCCATGTAGGTTCGAACTTGCCTGCCCCTAGCTTATTGTTAGCTTGGTCATAGAGGAGGACCAAATCACCCTAATAGAAGACGTGAGGGGAGACCGATTGATCGAAATGGGTTTTGACCCGTTTCTTCTGTGCTTCGATGACCAAGGCAGCGAGATGGTGAGTCTCATCCAGTCGTTTTAAATATAAGAGGCAATCCTCTTGAGGTGATGTTTCGGGGAGGAGTTCAACAGCTAAATTGAGTGAAGTAATCTCGCATTCGATAAGTAATGTTGTTTCCAAACCATAAACCAGCTGGAATGGTGTGAAACCAGTTGCGGGTTGAGGTTCGGTAGGGCCACAGAGATGAAAAGAGCATGAGATGCCAATTTGACTTGTGCATCCCAATAGTATGCTGAAGAATTGTGACCAAGGCCTTGTTCACGGCTTCAACTTGGTCGTTGGCCTGAGGGTAATATGGGGTCGAGCCATCGTGGCACAAGCTCAACGCAAATGTCATCTCGGCCATCATGTAATCTCTGAAATGGGAGCCATGATCTGTGATAATGGCATGGGGTACGTTGAACCTAGAAATAACATGGTTGAAAAGGAATTGAGCCGTCGTCTTACCATCTGCAGAATATGTAGGCATCACTTCAGCCCATTTGGTGAAATAATCCACAACGACAAAATATAGCCATGCTTCTTGGCTGAGTGAGGGTTACATGTCATATAATCGATGGCCCATTTAGCAAAGGGACCAATTGTAATTACGGGGTGTAGTTGAGCAGGTGGGGCGCACATCTTGCGTTCGTAAATTTGGCATTCGTGGCACTTGTGAACAACAAGAATGCAGTCCTTGAAGATAGACGGCCAGAAACAACTAGCGCGGAGGATTTTTTGAGCTGTAGTGTAACCAGACATATGATCACCACATGACCTGGAGTGGCAATCATTGAGAACTCTTTCAGCTTTCTCAATTGTAAGGCATTGGCAAAGAAATGAATCGAAACCAACATGGTATAAAGTATTGCCAATAATACGGTAGGGTTGGGAGTGATGTCGAATCCTTCCGTGATCATCCTTGGTCAATGTGGACCGGAACGTGGACGTCTGGAGATACATGATGATATCACTGTACCATGGATCGAGGGTGCTAATTAGGAAAAGAATCTCCTCTAGAAGTTGTTCATCTACACCAGCAAGGAGAGACTTGGAGGGAAGGGAACAAATCAATTCGGCGAAAACAAGTGACTTCTTAGATTTGGTTGTAGTGAGGACCAAATCGAATTCTTGCAGGATTAGGATCCATTTAGAATACTTGCCCCCCAGCAACTGACGAGTCGGGATATAGGTCATAGGGTTGCATTCAGAAATCACTGTAGCCGTGCGTAACAGGATATAGTGCCTAAAGCATTGAACAACCTGAACGACAGCCAAAGCCAACTTCTCGACAAGTGCATAATGCATTTCAGTGTCGAGGAGATTCTAACTAAGGTAGTAGATTATATGTTCATTGCCTTCATCGTCGTCTTGAACCAAAACCATAACAATGGAGCTATGGGCCACAGCTAGGTAAAGGAAGTAATCTCGATAATAGTCCGACGGATGCAACAGAGGAGCATTTATGAGGACGGTCTTGATATCGTCAAAAGATTTTTGGGCCACCTCATCCCATACAAAGGGTGTTCCTTGTTTGAGAAACCGAGTAAATCCTGTGGCTAGCCCGGCATAGTTGGGTATAAAATGAAGGAGAAATTTGGCCTTTCCTTGCATGCTCTAATGTTGGTGCAGTGAGGATCGAGGGGGTAAATTTACAACGGCCTCAAATTTTAGTGGATCTAGGTGAATACCATCCTTAGAAAGGATGAATCCAAGGATTCATCCTGATTCTACGCAGAAAACACATTTGTGTGAGTTTAACCATATGTTATAGTGTTTGCAGCATAAAAAAATCTGCCAAAGATGGCGTGGGTGCTCTCGCCGCTGATGAGAATGAGTGGGAAGGTCATCCAAGTAAGGCTGGACAATGTTGCAAATGTCATGAAACACGTAGGACATTGCCCATTGAAATGTAGCTCCAACATTTTTGAGGCCGAAAGGGAGCTTCTTGTATGCGAATGTACCCCATGGACAGATAAATGCTATCTTTCCTCGATTGGCCGGTGTGATGTTGATCTGGTTATAACCAAAAAAATTGTCCATAAAGGAAAAGATCTCGCTCCTGGCACATTCATCAATGATTTGATCAATGAAGGGACTAGGATAGTTGTCTTTAGGACAGGAATGATTGAGATCTCGATAATCCACGCAAATGCAAATCGTGCTATGTTTTTTAGTCACCGGGACAATATTGGACACCCAATCTGAAAGGGGGATGGGATAGATGAAACCGACTTTGAGAAGATTTTCTACTTCACCCTTAATAGCGGCGGCCTTCTTAGGGTGCACTGGGCGAAGCTGTTGGCGAATGGGCTTTGCATGCAAATACGTTGGTATTTCATGCACCACAATGCTAGGATCAATATTGGGCATTGATCCTAACACATCACGGAATTCCTGAAATAGTCAAGTATATGTCTTGATATCATCCAGAGAACAAGATACCCCAATATGAATGTGTTCAACAATACCGGGTTTGATAGAGATGTCAATCAGCATCGTTTGGGTAATATTACCTAGATTTCCTTCCGACCATACTTCATGAGGAACAATCGGTGGTGGAAATGGAGAAGAGGACATTTCGAAAGCGGTAGACATGACCGGCGGGCGAGGCAGGAACGAGGAGCGATGATGAGTATCGATCCATGGGGGTTCCTCGAGAGACATGACTTCCATGATACCTTCATCAACAAGGAAGGTCTCGACTAAGGGATCAGGCGATTCCAAAGTGCCAAGCTACAGGGATTGAGAGTATGTATCAAAATAGGTCTTCGACATAAAAGGATAAGAGGATACATAGTTTGAAGCTGAAACAATTTCCACGTAGTTGACTTTGGCGGGACTAAGTGGCATAACCTCGCCCCAATTATCAACAAGATCTGGTGCAGGTATGACCCAAGGATCAGATTTGACTGAGATCATGTTGACAGAGGCAACATGAGGAGGTGGGAGTGGAAAAATTCCCATTAAGGTAGAACCTTTGAAGAAACCTGCCCCCACACTCTCATAGGGAGCACTAGAGTGCTTTACGTATGGAACATTTCCATCTGAGGAGGAAGAGGTAAAGAAAGATAGTTGGTTGACAATGAAAATCTTCCCTTGATGGGGAAAATGAATCACGCGAAATAAAGAGGAGGCCACGGCATGCATGACATGAGTCCAACTTCGGCTGAGTAGAAGATTACAATTGAGATTGGCATCAACAATTTCTACTTCAACTTGCATTGTCTTGCCTTCTAGGGTGATGGCAAGGTTAGGTAAGACACTGAAGGGTCGCAAATCGTGCCCATCGAAAGCTTCCAAAGTGTTCGGAGATTGGTTCATTGCAGGAGAACCAATAGCCTTCCAAAATGCAGTCGACATGATTCAGGTGGAAGCACCTTCATCGATGACAGTTTGATGGATGGTCTTCTCATTGATGATTACCTGAATAAGAAAGGTAATCTGATGAGGGAGCCGTGGAACATGGTTCTCTAGACCAAAACATACCAAATTGGAATCGGTGGGATTGATGCCCCCGATAGCTAATAGCAAAGATTTTCGCTGCGATGGGAAGATTTGGAGTACCTCGAGAGTCGACATGGTTGATGGCGCCTAAGCCAAATCCTCAATAATATTGTAATGTTGAGTAGCTCGGGAATTTGGATTATATGAGGATTTCCGCAGTACACCCCGAGAGGTTGGCTGTAGAGTGGAATCAGGGTTAGGGCACTCAATATGCAAAGGGTCAGAACACGGGTAGAACAGGAAGATGTAGCTTCTTTATCTTTCCCAGCTATCGGAGTAGGAGTTTGATAGTCTTTCAACCTAGTAGTCACATTAATAGGTGTACTCATCATGAACACTTAAGATCCAGAGGAAGCAGATCGGGGTTGGTCTACCATTTGGGTCTGCTGAGACAGAAATGGCTCTTTGAGGATAGCACGGGTCCCTTTGAGTAGGCGACTAACTTCGGATCGTCGGGGAAAATCCTTAGTGTAGTGATATTCCTCGCAAATGAGGCAGGGATACTTAGGTTTCCATTGAGAAGATTCACCAGTAGATAATTTGGGAGGACCCTATTTCAGGGCATTTGATTTAGCTTTGCCTTTGCCTTTATTTTTCCCTTTCGAGGACTTGTCCACTGCGGTAGACTGGACAATGTAGACCTCTAAGGTTTTACCAAGGCCAAGTGGATTCTGAGATGAACTATTAAGGACAACATTTGAGACTGACTTCTATTTGGAAGAATTTTTAGCAGGGGTTTGGGATACTGAACCAATAACTCCATCAATGGGAGGAACAAATGGTGACTTTGATGCTGCGGGATCGGATGATGGCCGTGGAGCATTGGGTAATAACTCGTATAAAGTGCCAGACTAAGAGTAAACGAGATCCAAGTACTGGGCATGAGCAATGGCCTGCTCTTCAGTGACGCACCCACCCATAGCTATATCGTGAGAAATTGGGGCTATGAATGATTTGGTAAGCCATTTGATGAGAAAATGATCAACAATCTTGAATTTGATCAGGCGACGCCCACGTCTCCATTCATGGATGTGATTAGAGATGTGTGTCGCAGTGTCTTGCTTAAGCGATGTAAGCAAATAGGTACCAGTTTCATAGCGAACCTGTAGCTGAAAATGTGTGAGGAAAGCTATGGCTAAAGAGTTAAAGTCATGGTAAGTACTTCGAGGTAGCTTGATGTACAACTTAGTTGCAACACCTATGAGGATTCGTTGGAAAAGATAGAGATGAATAGAAGCATCTACATACGAGTTCGATGAGCACCAAAGGTGATATGTCAATACATGGGCCTAAGGATCTTCTTTATCTTTCCCATAGAACTTTGGGCAATCACTTGATATCTTGGATGACATCAAAGGCCAGTACAACGAATGAAGGATCGGATCATTCGTAAGGCGAGATACATCTGGCAACTTGAGTGTAGCCAAGAAAGGAAATTGTGTGTTAAAAGGCATGGGAGGTTGATAAGCGGGCCCATAGGAAGGAGACCACCCCTGCTGGTAAGGATTTTGGCCCCACAGTGGGGGATTCTGGCCATATTGCATCTGAGGTCGCCCCCATTATGGATTACCTTAACCATAGGGATGATTTTGACCTTGAATACCTTGGAACTGTCCAGCCATAGGTTTTTGATAAGCAACGTATGGGTTAAAAGGATATTGAGCCTATTGACCTTGGACATATGGATATGGGACCTATTGTCCTTAAACATATGGCTGATGAACCTGTTGTTCCTGAACAAGAGGGTTTTGGACCTGCAGTCCTTGGGCATAAGGTTGATACACTTGTTTCCCTTGGACATAGGGATTCTATACCTGATGCCCTTGGCTAGCAAGATTATGAACCTGTTGACCTAGGACATGAGGGTTTTTAGCCTGTTGTTGCAGGACTTGACCTTGAACTTGCCCCTACAAGGGTTGACCTTGTTGATATGTATACAAGGGTTGTTGCTACCCTTTTTGGTTTTTTTTGTTGCAAGGGTTGACCTTGCGGTTGCAAAATTTGTCCCTGGGGTTGCAGAGGTTGGCCTTGCGAGGACATGGGTTGAGAGGTGTGTAGAGCATATTACATCTACTACTGCGCAGCCTGTTGCAAGTGTTGCAAGAGTTGACCTTGCAGTTGTTGTAGTTGACCTTGATAGAGACAATCTTTGAAACTATCGGTTGTGCCTGATGGGTAACTGAGATTGATGATACAAGTGTATTCAGAATGGTGGGTTGCACTAGGACTGAAGTAACAGCCTGTTGGGAAATCGTGTTTGTAACAAACAGACCTAACATAGGCTTGGCACCTGACACCCATACAGGATTATGGTAAAGTGATGAGGCACTAGGTGTACCTGAAACCAAATGTGCCAAAGACACATAGTTGGGTGGCAAATTGGTGGGAATACTTTCTAAAAAAGGGAAACCCTTAGGAGGAAACTACAATTGCAATTCTTCCCCCTCAATAGTGTGTGGAACAGTGTGTGGAGTAGAAACTTTAGACTCATCTAGAGATGTGACTAGAGCATCACCTTTGGGTTCCATGTCTAAAAACAAACGATGACGAATGGCCGAACGAGTATGGGGGGATAGTTCCAAAGGAAAACCTGGCTGGTCGTGCAGACTATAAGGACACTGCGATGATATCACAACAAGTTCAAATAGAGGGTTCGGAGGGTAGATAACTAGTCCAAGCTAATCGTCAATGGTCTGCAAGTTCTCTGGAGTTTGAACGGGATTGTCTGGAGATTCTGGGCCAAGATCAGTAGATGACCCAGTGTCGAAAGTAGGTGGAGGACAAGATGACAAGGGTTGAATGCTCAGAACAATTGTGAGTTCGAAATCTTGGTCCTCAAGTGACTCTGGTAACTTAGGAAACAACTCCTCATACAATCTTTCACACGAAAGAGAGGAAGAGGAATTGGGTGAACGAGATGGTTCAACCATGATGACCTTGTCTTAGTCGACAGAACAATTAACTTCAAGGCTTTAAAATGTTCTTTTAAGGGAAACTTGTGATTTTGTCTTGAAAAAGATTGACAGGATGTTTTGGATCGTGGGAAAATCAATTATTAAGGCGCATAAAAGACTGGTGCTCTTTCATTTTTTAAGAGCCGATAAAGAAACAAAGATGACTCTATCACTTTCGATTGGAAATGAGCTCGAAAGGACAAGTTCTCAAATGATCTTTTAAGTCTAATAAGTCAAAAAGATCAAATGACTGCTCTGGATGATCTAGATAAACAGGATTACCAAGCAACCATGTACTACATAATACCTTCCGACTAACCAAGAAGTACAAGAAGGCAATCTCCCTGAACACTGTGTTCGGTGTATCTGTTTGCAAGGCGGCCGACTTAGTTTCCTAAGGATAAAAGGATTGCAACCTAGTGGGGTTTCCCGATATATACTCAATGGTACTATACTAGCGTTGTCTAATGCCGAAGCTAATGACAGCTACTAGGTTTAAAGACACCGGAACACATCTCTAGCCTAGACCTTCTAGATGTGATCGTTAATGTCAAATGAGCCTTAGGTTAATTGAATCCATTTTGAAGTTAATATTGAGTTATGTTTCAGTTTTCAGGTCTTAGCAATGCGACTCGAAAAATATTAAATGCAACTAAACGAGACAAGACCCTTTCAATTAGATGAAATGCCTACACCAAATAGGGTAGAAACTACTCAATCAAATGCAAACAATCAAGCCACTGAAAACCAAATGATCTTTCACTACCTTAACTATTTCAAAAAATAAATTAATGAAAAATGCATTTCAATTCCTAATTTCCTGATAAGCACTTATCTATTAGTCCTTTCAAAATCAAACAAGTTCTCTTCCTTTTTTAAATGCCGATGCAATTCTAGTCTTTCAATGATGCAAGTTATTGTAATAATGCAACAAACTAGAATTTCATACTTTCTCATGAAGCAACGAAACAAAAATTTCGCATACAATCTTTCGATGAAAAGGTTCTCGAGACAATAAGCTCTTCAAGCAAATGAACACGTGAAAAGAGAAGCTCATTCAGACTAATGAAAAACTGACTCTAACAATCACAAGACTGAATATGTAATCTGTGCCAGAAAAGAAACGTTTAGGCAAGCAAACAAAAACTTTTCAAACTTGTGTAAAGGAGGTCGAAGTCATAAAAGGACCAAAAACTAAATGCAAAGAGTAAGTACACCTACAACCTGACTTACTGAGTTCACAAACGGCTGAATGGGCAACTGATTAGATGCCCTAGTATCGCTGGCCACTCAACGACTCAACCAATCAAGCAGAAAGATGATAAGCCAACAAGAAAACAAAACCAAATTAAAATTATCTTTCTAATCAGGGAGAAAACGGTCCAAAAGGCTTATGGGGTCAAAACTATAAGAGAAGAACTCACTGGCCAAAATTGGGGTCAAGCCCTAATCTTCACGTATAAGCATCAGCATGACTGCCTAACTGACAACAAGCGCCAGAGGCTGGTTGGTGCAACTGTTTCTCAGCAACTCGTGCTGGTCAACGCGAATGTCAGTGGATTAAGCGCATTGATGAGGGGAGATAAGGAAAAAAAATTGGAACAGGGACCATATCTGCTACTATGAATTTTAGACTCAGAATAGTAAGCAAGAGAAAAGAAACAAAACCAAAGGGAAAAAGTGAAACTAGAAAAGTTCTTACAAAATCATGAAATCCAAGACAAACAAAAGGATTGGGATTCCCCAATGGAGTTTCCAATTTGTGGTGAAGTAAAATTATAAGTGCAGACACGAATGAATTCCTCTAGCCTGATGATGGGTCTAACCACAATAGATACATTCTGTGGAAGATTTCCTTAGGTTAGAATCAATCGTGAGGGTTTACCTCTTGGTCCGCTTATCCTATTTGATGATGTCATTGCTTGCTCCAGCTATCTCTCACTTCCTTCTTCAAGCACCTGAAACAAGTAAACAACAACAGACAACAAACATGATAATAGACAAATTGCAATTCAACCTACTTAACAAGTCAAGAAACATTAAGCCATGAATGTATAATATAACAAAACATGTAGGAAATCAATCGATAGTTGCATATATTAATATCAAAGAGATATTACAACCATTTGTCTTGATGTCACAGTCCTCCTCTGACAAGACTAGGTTCCCACACACTTCTGCTAGCATTCTATGATGGTCTCAAGAAACAATAGTTTTAAGGCTCTTTCCCTTTAGGCTTCACTCCAAACCAAATCACACTTCTCCCTCACACAACTAGATAGCTACAACTAGTAATAACTTTCTATCTATTCCAAACCAAAATAGCATCAACACTCAACCAAAAACTAGCTTGTGCTTGGGAAGAAGGGAGGTTTATATAAGAAAGATGGATGGGAGATGGATCCTCTTCTCATGGGAGAAGGGCTTATCCCTTGAGGTAGTTCCATCATTATGGGGGAAAGGATCCCAAATTTTCATATTCGACCCCATCCAACCAAACCATTTACCATACTTTTGTTACGAAGCTTCTAGAGCTGGAAGCTTCAGCTCCAAATTTAAAAAACTTTCCAAAAGAGGATCGGTGTGACTAGAACACAGCTCAGTCTCACCGATCAGCACGACTGGAGCACATCTCATTCGCACCAATTGGCGCAATAGATAGTGCTAATATCAACACATTGGCACGAGGGATAATGCTAATCTCTGCACATCGGCGCGGGGAAGACAAAGGTCATTAGCGTCGGTCTTGTAAACTGGGAAAAACAAAAGTTTTAGGGGAAATGGTGTAAAAGGGAATTGATTTGCTCATGAAGAGGGACACAAAGGGAGTTTCTTCATGAAGGCAAAGCATGAAGGGTTCACTGTAGAGGTCCTTTAGGATCAAGGAACGGGGAGTACAGGGATAGTGACACAATGTCGTGTAACAGGTCTAAAGAAGTTAGGGTTTCTGCATGCTCTAGAATTTAGTCTCAAATAGGTGACCAAGGGAAAATCGCCATAACTTTCTCTTCCAAGATAATATTTGAACTTCATAAAAATTGACTGAAATTGCGTGAAATGTAGTTTTTTGTATCAATTTCAAGACCAAAGGTTGAAAGAGTGACATGTGGCATCTCTTACAAGTTTGCTCTACTAAACTAGTCCATAATCAGGTCATCGTTGGAAATTTGGCATAGTTTTATCTTGAAGAATCCAATATTGGTCTAACTTGTGGAATTGGACAGAAGACTAAGAGGGCTACCACAAGACAAAATTTCAAATGTTGGCAGGCCAAATCTACAAAGATACAGTAGTTTCAGGATCAAGCTCCTAAAAGCAAGAAAAATGTGCGCATTTTGTCTAAATTTTGCATAACTTTTGTTTAAAAAATCAATTTGAAGTGATTCAAAGGGCATAGTGAAGTAGATATTGTTGTTTGATTACAAAATGCCTTGAAAAAAAAAATGATACACCTATTAAGCAACCATAAAGCTCTACTATGACACATGAAGAAGAGGAAGAAATGCAACATGATATATAAAAATTACGAGACCAAGTGCAAAAAATTTCGCTCTCGCAAAGAGTAACAAAAATGAACTGGAAGCTAAGGTGGATGGTTTAGAAGAAAAAATAAAAGACAACATGGAAGTTTTGAAGGATGGTTTTAAAAATGACATTGGAGTTTTTAAATTAGACATGGATGTGATGAATGTCAAGCTAGAAGGGTTGACAAAGTTGCTGCAAGAAAGGTTTCCCAAAGTTGAGAAGGTAATCCATGAAAATCATGATGAGGACCAAAGGAATATGAATTATGATTTTAAATACTCCAATGTTGGGTTTAAGACCCACCACATTCCAAAGATACATATGAGGAAGTTTGATGGCAAGGATATGATAGCATGGATAGTATAGATGGAGCAATTATTTGATCTACAAGATGTGCCACACACACAAAAGGTATGCATTACATATTTATATTTAGAACAAAATTAGTTTGTGTGGTATCGATGGCTTTGTTCTCATAAATCAATTGTCACTATGACATTTTTTTCGAAATTTTTGGTAGCACATTATGAGGATACAAAGAGAAATCCCTTATTTAGCCAATTAATAAATCTCAAACAAAAGGGTTCAATGGAAGAGCACATTGACTTCCAAAGATTGAATGTCAAGGTAAATAATATTCCAAAGGAGCATAGGATTGATGTCTTCATAGGCACTTTAAAGGATAACATCCAACATGATTTTTTCCTTTCGGAACCTAATTCATTGGAGAAGGCATTCAAGGTGGCAAGAAAAGTTGAAAGAAAAATTATGGAAACAAGGAAGTATACCACTCACAACTATAGATATGGAAGTGTTTTTGCTCCTAGACTCCCACAACCTACAAGTTTGACACCACAACAACTGGAGGAAAAAAGAGCAAAAGGGCTTTTTTACATTTGTGATAGCAAATACACTAAGGGTCAAAGGTGTGATGAGAAAAAAAATATTTTACATAGATTGTGAAGAGAAGGAAGAAAAGGAATAATAAACCTCAAAAGTGTTGAGAATTAGGTAGGGCAATTTTTAATTTGAATTCTCTTTCATTTGATTACTATTTGTGTACTTCTTAACATTATCTCTATTCCTTAATTGTTCGTGTTCGATACATCAAAATAGAAATCAAACCAATAAAGCTGAGAGAGCACCTTAAATTTGATATTCAAAAGTTTTTTGCAAAATGTTTGGTTTTCCAACAAAATAAAGTTGAGACAATTAAGAACCTAGGTTTGTTACAACCTTTAGCCATTCTAAGTTACTGTTGGGAGGAGGTATCAATGGATTTTATCACAGGTTTACCCAAGTCCAAAGGAAAGAGTGTCATTGTGGTGGTAGTTGATAGACTTACCAAGTATGCACACTTTAGTGCATTATCTCATCATTTTAAAACCAATACAATTGCTACTACATTTATGGAAACAATTCAAAAGCTACATGGAAATCCAAATATTATTGTAAGTGACAGAGATCCCATTTTCATTGAAAAATTTTAGAAGGAATTATTTTCTTGTCTTGGTACTCAATTAGCTCATAACTCATCTTATCATCCTCAATCTGACAGGCAAACTAAGATAGTGAAAAAATGTTTGGAAGGATATCCTCGTTACTTTGTATACGATAAGCAACCACAATGGGTCAAGTGGTTACCTCTAACTGAACGGTGGTATAACACTTCCTTCCATAATGCAGCAAAAATGACTCCATTTATGGCACTTTATGGATATCATCCACCGTCCATCACATCATCTTTAAGAGAAAATTCGAAGGTTCAAGCAGTGGAAGATCACATCGAGAATCGATAACAAGTTCTCTAACTCTTAAAGGATAACCTCACTCTGGCACAGAATCAATTGAAACAATAGGCAGATAAACATCATAGTGAAAGAAGTTTTGACGTAGATGACTGGGTATTTTTACAACTACAACCATACAAGCAAATGTCCCTCAAGCAAATTAAGAAGAACAATAAATTATCACCCAAGTACTATGGTCCTTACAAGGTGTTGCAAAAGATTGGTACTATGGCATACAAATTGGAGCTACCTACATCTTTCCAAGTACACCCAGTTTTCCATGTTTCATGCTTAAAGAAGGTTATCAGTGACAAGCTCCAAGTTCAAAAAATATTGCTAGAACTTGACGGGGAAGGAAAAATCATATTGGAGCCTGAATAAGTCACGAGAACAATAAATTAATAGCCGTACATTATTATTGTTATGTAGGCTCTGATTATATTGTGGCCCCTTAGACTCTTATGTATACCAAGAATGTCGTGTCATTTGTATCATCCAAGAATTGTTCATTTATGTGATGTAAAGGAGGTTTCCCCCTCAAAGAGTCTAATTTTCAAGTCGTTGATCTATCTTTTCTTATGTTTTGTGCACTGGTTGCATAACATTTGTACACACATGTTAAGGTTCATTTAATTGTTCTATGGTTAAATTAATGTAATTTATTCAAATTAAGGTTAATATATTGGGTGCCCTACTTCATTAGATTCATTTTCACAATCAAAGGGATTAGTTTGATTTTCTTGAGGATTTCCAGTGGTGTGTATGCTCCTCAAGCACAAATTTCAAGACAAGCATTATCATATCGTTTCATAGACAGATTGGAACACTTCTATAGGGAACACACTCTTTGGTTTAAGGGAAATATTTATGATTGGATTGTGGATGAATAGTTCATTATTGATGTCTAACCACTCTTCACACATTCTCCTTAGGTCCACTTCATTGGTGAGTATTTCTTTTTATTTGTAGGTGATTAAATCTAGTTACAGGAGACACGTTTCTAGGGTGTCCTAGGTGCTCTCTTAGCTTTATTGCAAGAATATTTTAGTTATACTTGTCATCACTTAACCTTAATTAGAGAATGCCCTCACCATTTTGACTTGGAATATATAATATTTTATTGGAGGTGGTAAGGGATAAGTTTTATGGAGGGTCATATGTGTGGATTTTGCATACATTTACTTGGTCATATCACAATATTTGAGCATATACTTGGAGGTTGCACTTACGGAGACACTTCTTGCTATCTATATGCATAGTCAAAATCTTAATTTACCCTTATCTCCTTGGATTTTTTTTTAGAAATGGTTCACTTTTCATTTTGGCATTTTGACTACTTCATTTCTTATGGAGCACTCCATCTACTTGGAATCTTGCACATTTTTCCATGGAATTTGTTTCCGTAGAATTCACACATGTGGATTATTTGAATGCATATTTTGGGCTTCTTTTTATTTTTGGTGAAATTTGTTATTGAGAATTCTTCTAGGAGGATTATATATTGTTTATTCTCTCATCCATCGTGGAGGGTGCACTTAGTGAGGTCTCCTAGGTGGACCTTAGAGCACATCCCCCTTTGTGACGATTTATTCTATTGTATCTTTCAACCATGTATTCTTGGAAGGAATATTCCATGTGTACATTTGGAATTTGACTTGGTTTGGTGCCTATTCCTAGTAGTACACCCCTTCTCATGAGCATTATACTATCGTTTCACTATTCTTTTTAGATGGGTTGAGTTTTCCTTAAGAGGTTTTTTTCCACATGATGTGCCATGGACCATGGTTAACCATGGATTAGGGAAACTATATAACAAATCCAACATTTTACCATTTGTTTCAAATGTGATGGAGTTAGTTCCAGGGATAATAATATTTTATTATATGAGAGAAGAGGCTCACTCTAAAAAGATGAGCTCTATCTCCATTTTTGTGGGTTGGGATTTTGGAAATTGAGGAGATTTCTCATTGGACATTATTTATACTTCACATGTGTGGAGACTAATGGAAGCTTGGAGGTATATTTCTTTGTGCATTCACTTTCCAAGTGTTTTTTTTGTATTGGCCTATTTGTTGTAGCATGTTATGAATGTTTTGTAATGAACCATGTGTCATTTAGATAGAATAATTTTATGATTTTCCCATGTTATTTCTATATATATTATATCAACCTTTGAGGTGGTAAACTAAATCTTTGCTAGATTAATATAGCTTCCCATTCTTGAAAAAATCTTGGATACAACACCTATAACCTTTGAAAGTACTTTTATTCTATAGAAATCAACAAGCTAAGGTTGATTTATGGCACACATAACAACAACTATTTTCTTACATTCGCATGCACTTTGCACTCTTTGATTTATGCCCCCAAGGCTCCATTTTCCAAAGGTGTGATTAGGCAGTTGGTCTTAGGGTTTTACCTTCATGATCTTTTCCCACACCACTAATTTATTCCACTTTTCTTACAACCATTTGTCTTTCTTAGGCTAGCTCTTCACAAAATCACTTTGAGTTTCCACTATGCAAGCTTAGCAATCATATTTTTAAGGAATCCCCCCTTGAGTTGGAGAAGAGCTAATGAAAATGCAGATATATAACTATTGAGGTGTTGGTAAATGTCTTTAGTTGCACAAGACTAGTTCCTCGATACATTAGGCATCTACATCATGTGTGGGTGCTAGATTTTGTTGTAACAAAATGAAAATTTTGATCATTGGAGATTAAAATAAAGTGTAAGCCCTAAATTAGGTGCTTTATGTATGAACATGCATGTAGTTAAGTGTTATTTTATTCAAACTAATAGCTATCATGCAATCTTTTCATGGAATAACGTAACATAATTTATTTTAGCTTGAATATTAAAATGATAAAAAAAAGGTAGATTACACCTCAATAACTTCCTTTCTCAAGGACATTGCCACCTTAGTATGACATTTCCGTTGCAACTAATTTTGTCATGATATTATGAATACATAAAAATAAGCAATATGAAAAGTATGAATAGCCACGCATAAATAAAATAACCCTTAACAATAGCATAACCTTTCCCTGGATCTTTAACACAAATGAAACCAATATAGTGTTGTCACCTTAAACCATCAACAACAATTACGATAAGAGGAGTTCATCTTATAAATATGTAGATCTAGGAAACTCCTTCAATAAAATAATAGTATCCAAAGGTAGATCCTAGATCTCCTTTGGAAGAGTAAACAAATAATATCCTCCAACTAACAATTGACAAGTCAAAAACCCAAAAACACTAAAACAACTAAATAAAATGGAATAGATAGTGGGATGTAACTTATTCATCTCTCATGAAAAACATACTCCTTGGACTTGGGAATTTGATTGTGCAAAAAATTCTATAAAATGATAAACAATACCCTACAAGTAACCTCCAAAATCATGCCATATAATTCTCCAAGGAGTGCCCCACTAGAATAGAGATCAATCATCAATGCCAATAGAAAATTACTAGGGTTTGGTGTGAAAATATGTCATCTAATAACCAACACCTCAACATGTGTGCCATAATGATAAGAAAATGGGAACACTCCACTAGTTTGAAGAATTAACCATCTGCAAGAGCTAAAACTTACCCAAAATAGTGCTAATTTATTAGGATTTTATCTCCAAAGTTCAACTAGTATATCGTAAAGAGTAACCTCATGAGTAATAATGGTCCACATAGATGATATAACCTACTCAAAGAAGTGGATCAACCTTGAATGATGTACCATTATATTTAGGTCCATAACCTCCAAAACTCTTCCAACTAAAACCATAAATGGCATGTCCTAGGAAAGTGTGAAAGGCACTTAGGCGTTATCCATATGTGTACCGACACCTAGATCAATGTGCATGCATATCCAATCAATAATTCCTCCAAATCATGCAACCTCAATATGCATGCCCAAGTAGTCAAATATCCTCAATATACATGCCAAACCAACTCCCCAAGAGTGCATCCTAGGGAGATGTGCAAACAAGGTGACCATGGGACCACATTGACCCAATAATAACATAAAATAATCCATGAACCAAAAGAAACCTTGAGAAGCAAGACAAAGTGGTTAGAAACCCATATATCAACACCATAACTAAATACCAGAACCAAGTTGTCTTAGGAGAATGCATCAATAACATGGGATTACGTCCAAGATAAATATGATGAAACTCCAAAGAACCATCAAACATCCTATAAAATCATGTGCAAATACCATGAACTACTCTCCAAAACTGCAAGAACCCATGTAGAGTGACCTAAAAAAATGTGCAAGAAAGGTCCACATGCCTCAAATGTATGAAAAGATGCCAAACAAGGGGAGTACTTCACTCCACCAAGCAATTAGTTATCCACAACATGCCTCATCACAATCTAACTATTAGCATCCACTAATATGTTCCTATATCAAGACATAACCATATGTCATGTCATCAAGATATCCACTAGAAAGGCCATCCTCCAAGAAACCAATCTACCACATGAAGGAGTAATAACTAACTAATAATATGTAGGGAACCCTTTCCTTGATGGGTATCCCTCCCATAAACATGCTAAGGGTTAATCATATGTCTGAGCAATTTTATAGATGACCCTCAAACAACACATATGCCAGATGCAATCCTCCGAACAATAGAGATGATGATTCCAACCAAGAAGGAAATGCACATCATAGAGATGATGATTCGAGATGATTCCAATCAATAATACAATGCACATAATCTAAACATGGTATACCGATAATACATCACAGAAACAATCCTCCCATTGTGATGTGTTCTAGGGACAACAATAACAAGCCAATGTATAGAAGAACAATTCTCCTCAAGATACCTCAACACCCACCAAATTTAGTCAACAATGTCCCAGAGTAAGTGTTGAGGAGTGTGTTTGTGGATATAATAATTCCCCTAAATAAATCATGAAGCCCCATCAATAGTCCTACCTATATATGTCAAATGCGAAGATAATGCTAAGTGAATAGTAAGCATGTATATGTGCATCTAATCATAAGATATGGAAAAAAACCACAACACTCTATGTAGCCTACCTAAGCAAGGTATTCAACTAGATCAAATACTTCATGGTATATGAGTGGTGACACCACCTTCATCCTCTCCCATGCCTCAAGTGTTGTCTCACCTACTTATTGAATCTCTTCCATAATTGACAAAACAAAAATATCCTTAACTTGTGTTCCTTTAGACAGAAATCATTAGATGCTTGCAAATCCTTAACATCATAAGGATTCAATGTATCAAAATCTATGGCATACCCTACAACCACGTACACAAGTTGAACCCTTCACCTTGTCTAACATTCCTCCAAGTCTACTCCTTGTATACAAATATTTACTATAGTAGATATCCTAGGAATCTTAAGAATATTATCATGGCTCCCTTTGGGATTCCCAAACCTATCACAAAGATGAAAGCAATCACTAGGTGTTGCAACATGATCAACAAAACTCATTATTCGCACATAAAGTTCATTCATTGAGCCACTCATGGGGCCCTTACGAGTCCTCAGCACATGACCCACATGATTAATTTGCACTTCTAGACAAAACCTACATAAATATATATTAATATAAATCATGTTATATTCATGTATGTTGCTTACTTCTTAAATATTTTCAATGGTGCTCCCATTAATTGGAAATTATAGTGTTGCAAAAAGATATACACATCCGCTAAGTCCCTTAAGGAGACTGTAGGAGATGCAAACTCTACAAAACCATAGACAAAATTCTCATACTAAAAACTCTAAACCACCAATTAGCGGATTCAACATCCCAAAACAAAACAACCATGTACACAAGTTGAACCCTTCGCCTTGTCTGACATTCCTTCAAGTCTACTCCTTGCATACAAATATTTATTGTAGTAGATATCCTAGGAATCTTAAGAATATTATCATGGATCCCTTTGGGATTCCCAAACCTATCACAAAGATGAAAGAAATCACTAGGTGTTTTATGATCAAGAAAACTCATTATTCACACATAAAGTGCATTCCTTGAGCCACTCGTGGGGCCCTTACAAGTCCTCAGCACGTGACCCACGTGGTTAATTTGCACTTCTAGACAAAAACTACATAAATATATATTAATATAAATCATGTTATATTCACATATGTTGCTTCCTTCTTAAATCTTGTCAATGATGCTCCCATTAATTGGAAATTTTAATGTTACAGAAAGATATACACATCCCCTAAGTTCCTTAAGGAAATGGTAAGAGATGCAAACTCTACAAAACAATAGACAAAATTCTCATACTAAAAACTCTAAACCACCAATTAGTGGAGTCAACATCCCAAAACAAAATTGGATTTACATATTTGAGGTCTTTTCTATTCAAAGTGATCATGTAAAAAAATGTTTTATAAAGCATAATAGCATTTTAGATTTTACAAAATAAATAGCATGAGAGAACGATCTACAAAATAAATTATTTTTCAAAACCATCCTGAATGTTTAACAAACCAAAATAGTATTCTTATATTTTTTAATTACATGTGCAACTTACAGCAATGGGATTATTTTTCATTAATTTTTTTAGTTTTCAGTCGTACAAGAACTCTCTTGTTTATTTTAGTGGGAAATATGAACTGGAATTCAAAGTGATGAGTAGTTAAAAAGGAAAAGAATGAACCAGCATAAGGGTATCTTCACACCTGCATGTATGAATTGATAATATACTAAGAAGCTTATTGACATCAATAGGAACCATGATTAATGATTGATAAACTTCACAAGATAATTTGATAAGCTCAAGAACCAACATTGGTGTTAGTAATGGATTATCTAGTGCTATGGAAATGGCTCTATAGGTTCCATATGCTTTTAGGATGGTAGCCTCAATGGTTTAGACAAATCATTTCCTTTTCTCGGAATTTGGGAAAACGTGAAAGTTGATTTGTTGTTGTAATAAATTGCTTTGTGTGAATTGTGTACACTCCAATAATTAAAAAAAAATATCGCATTATTATTATTTTTGGTAAAAACACATATATTTTATTTGAGGAGAAAGAAATATACATTCTATAAGAAGATTTTGCAAGAAAATCATAGATTTTTCCCTTAAAATTTTGATAAATGAAACAGGATTAAAGATCTATCCAAAACATTATCTGATTTGACTTCCACAAAGGGTTTTCCAAAAGGAAAAGTCTTTCGATTCAGTCCTCGTAGAGTATACAACAATGAAATGTTCAAGAAATTGTCACAATAAATAAAGCATTGAATATGTGCTTCAAAGAGAACCAAAAAAAAACGAGTGAAGTTATTATCAAAATAAATAAAGCATTGAATATGTGCTTAAAAAACAAAACAAAACAAAAACTAATGAAGTACGTATTTGAATTCTCTCCATACAAAATAATACATTATTATATTCAAAAGTATGCATCATATCAGGATTAACAATTTGAAGTGTCCTTAATTGAGAATAGAGAAAAGGTGTTCTTTAATGAAGCCACCATCCTTGATTTCTCTCCATAGTCTTGTGCTTACAACAAACACAATCCTTCCTTTGATAAAGAATTTGCTTCAAAATTATTTTTTTTGTAATCACACATAAAGGATGAGGAATTGAAATGGATAATGATGCTACTTCATAAAATATGGGGTGAAAATCCAGACTTCCCATTTTCATTTGTCATTCATCTAGTTGATTGCAATCATTTAGCCATAAAATCCCTAAACATTTGAAATATCATTTTGAGTTTCCAACTCTATCAAAAGTTTTAAGGTGAGAAGCTCAACATGGTTGTTTGATCTCTCCCTTAATCAAACTTTGAATCTAATACTTTTATGGTCATTAAGAAATATTAGACCACTAACTCCACTTCTTGGTGGCATGCCTTGCATACCACTATTAAAAGTACTCCCATGCCCAAGATTTATCAATCAATGCATGAATTAGCAAGCTTTATATTGGGTATTTCGGTACATATTTGAAATTTGAGAAAAAAAAAATTGCTTCAAAACCACATGGAAAGGGGGGATTATACTATCATTGATGATTATTTTGTTTTTGACTAGCCATATGCCCCATGAGGCACTTAGAGGAAGATCTTTAAAATCCTTGATCTTAGGATTTTTATGGCACTACCTAAAGCATTCTTCAACAAATTATCCTCACCAATTGTTCTTGATCCCTATCAAGGAATCCATTCCATCCCATACACCTTTAGTAAGGATAAAAATTAACAGGTTTCTTATAATTTTCCTCTCCACTTTACATATAATACATTTTCTTGGACCAAATCCATTCCTTTCTTGAAGTAGTTTCTTGTGAAAGGTTTATTCATGATTTCCAACCACACGAAAATTGTATGCTTTAATAGAGCTTTAATTTTCTAGATAGTCTTCCACCACCATTAAATATCTTTAGTCCTATCATGAGGATACATTGTTTTGTAGCTTAATTTAGGGGTATGTTGAAGCAGCTACAATAGCCCCAAAATTTTTGACAAAAGTCAAAATTTCGAGTCACCAATTTTTTCTTTTCAAATTGAAAAACATCTCCATGTTTTATATTATTGAAATTCTCTTGATATCTATAGTCAACAAAAGGTAACATCACTTGTGCATCTTTGAAACCTACATAGCACATGGCACCTTCTCTCCATATCGCATTGCTCTTTCACAACGTAGTGCAACACTCCCTCACAATGTAGGGCAACTCGTCTCCTAAACATAGTGCTCCTTCATAGTGCATTGCAACCCACTTTCTCAATGCGTCGTAATCCCTCAGTGCAGCACAAGACATCTTCCTAGTGTAGCACATTGTCTTAGTGCTTACCGCACTCTTTCTTGTGAGAGGAAATGTTTGGCACATTTATTGCACCTGACATGTGTGAAGTTCTATATATACGCCCTCCCACAATACATTTTCATAGTTCATCTTGTCACAAGAGCCTCTTTTTCATAGGCACATTGCATCATATTAGTGTTTTTCCTATCCTGCTGAGTTGTGTGCCACCATTGAGGATGTATTGGTTGCGCTACGTGTTAGTTAGGCCTCTGCAACTGACTTTCTAATCATTGACATGATTACATTTCACCTTTTTTGCAGCCTTTCAATTATTCAACCTTTTTCTATCCCCTACACTTTATGTATTCATAGGAACACACACACACACGCACACAAGCCCTTTCTTCTCTTGCCTCTCTTACTCCAATTATTGAGTGCACATTTTTCGCATCACCCATCTCCTCACAATCCTTCCACCTTCTAAACCCTATAACACTTATAGTTAATCCTTCCTTGATTTATTTTGACACGGTGTGAGCTAGACTCCTAGTATCCTTCACCTAGCGCAATGGTGTTGTAAGCTATAATCAAGTCCTATGCTATAGTGCAACCCATCATCGCCCTTTGTGCTACAACGCAAGATACACTCACAGTCCTTCATATCCCTCTTGTGCTATGATGTAGGCTTAGCCTATAGTCTACCTTCCCTCTTTTCACCACAATGCAAGATATTTGTCTAGCCTACAACTCACAGTGGTGAAATGGCACAACCCACTCACTTAACGCTACTCTCATCACTTTCTACGCAATACATTATTTCCATAAACCTACCTCGCAGTGTATCCCTTTCTTCTAGGCTACAATTAATTCCTGCGTAATAATGTGAACTTTGTGCCTTGTTTACTCTCGTTGGATGTACTGAAGTATTCTCCACCACAACGAAATTTGCCCCACGACGCATCACTCCTCTCTAGTCTCAATCCCTCCTTTCTACTGTAGCACATAACCTTGTAACAGACAAAGTTATTCCCTTGCATAGCGCACTGAGTTTTATTTGGTTTTATAACATTGGTTATCACCATGAATATATTTGAAATGTTAGGTACAGTGGATTTGAAATGCCTCAACATTTCATCTTCGACAGAAGAGATGATCCCCCTTAAGAGGAGGCCAATCAAGGAAATTGTTGAATATGTTGAAGAAATGACAGAAGAAAGTTCCATAGCCTTAACCCCAACATACACAGATACAACATGCTTCATTGGCAAATCCATGTCAACAACCTAGTCTGCGATATATCAATTATTTTCCCACAAAGAGATTCTTGAGGATGAGGAATATGATGACGTGTATGAAAACATCAAAAGATATTGGCTACATAAGGTTGCATCGCAACCAGTTGTCTTCCCTTGTGTAGAGACCATTGAGTGGATCATAAAATGAAACAATATTAAGGACATGACCATTTGAGATAGTCGCGGTATATATGTTGCAGTAGAAATATACCCTCGCATTGTAGAATATTACAAATTTCCTAAATATCAGGTAGCACTCACAACAAAGTGGTACGAAGGTTTTGTCCTGAACAACAAGGATATGTTGAAGACCTAGTGGCAAGACCCCAAAAAATTCTAAACTATAGCTGACAGGGTCTACAAGACCAAGCTATTAAGGAAAGCATATGAGTTGGTAGTAGCCATGTGTTGTCTATTGTATGGCAGATCCAATGCTGAGACATTTGAAGAGACTTGGGTGCCATTAATGTATACTTACGCCCAAGAAGGAAGCATGTTCAATTGGGCAGAAATCCTAGCAGCTTCCATTCAAACAAGAGTAAAAGAAGCTCAAACTCCACTTGCAAGGAAATAACATGAATTTTACATGGCATCATATCTTCTAGATGGTGTATGCTCAAGGCTTTAGTTTGACATAATTAGATGGAGATAGGCATGTTGATGTTTCCTCATCACTTCAAAATCAGGTTTATGTCTAGAACATGATCACAAACACACTAAAATGCCACAACAAAATCACTTTGCACAACGAAAAATGTATAATAGTGAATCAATATAGTACATAAAAAAAAAAAAAAAAACCCAAAACTTGTCGTATTAAACCTTTAATACAACAAGCATAGGGTTCTCATAACAAGGATCATGGCCCTTACAATTAACCCTTATAAAAGAACAACTAGGGCTTGATGTCAACAAATTATGACTATCAATCTACCCATGAACAAGTGATCCATGTGGCTATAGAAAGGCAAAAAAATTGAAGTTCTTGGATTCCATCGAAACCATGACCAGAACGAAGAGCTCATCATCCCGATTCAAAGGCACAGATGACACTCAAATCCGAATTTGAATGTGAAATATATTGGCAGTGAAAGTTCCAGTACTTTTGTCACCAACTAAATTTGGAAGGCTCACTAAATCTGGCAGACTATCCAAATCTGGTGGAACTTCTAAATTTGGCAGCAGTTAATTGAGCAAACATTCGGTCATGCACGGTGGTCGAAATTGGACAATTTATTGCCTACTTAATTTGTCCAATGACCCCTAAAATATGGCTTCTTATCACTAAGAAATATCCCTGTTTGTGGAAGGAAATAACTGAGGTAACCTCTAACCAATCTCTTGAATTGAAATCTAGCCCTTTCAATCGGAAGGGGTATCCATTCTATAACTCAGTCAAAATGATTGGTTATGTACTTAACACAATTACTAGCTTTGTTTTAATAGGCTTTCAAAAATGTGGTAGGGTTTGATAGATTTCCATTGTGCATGGAGTGAAATAATTGGCTTAACAAGGAGGCAAACTAAAACCTTCACAGAGGCAGGGTAGCTAACATACTCTGAAACTTAAAAATGTTGAAATTGAATGCAAAATAAGAAGACATTGGTATACTTATAAGAGCACCACAAGGATTAAATATTTTAAAGCATAAGTCGAAAATTTGTGACAGACTGATCATATAAACAAAGCATAGTAAATATGATGTCAATATATTTACTCTTATCAGTGATAGAAGACTACACATATGACAACATAGAAGGAAAATAGAAACATGAAAACACATATCCAAACTCTCTCAACACAAGAATCGTTGCTGCAAAATTAGTCTTCCTTTATTAAACCTTCAGAAAATACACAAGGTACAATAAGTTTCTGATAAAAAACCCCAACTGTTTCTCATTCTTTAGTCTATGTCTATATAGAGAAGACAAGCTAACTAAAAACCAATTTTTAGTGAAGCTTTAATTACAGTGTCTAAATAATCACAACTTACATCTCAAATACATGCATATAAAACTTTCTAATCCTATCTACATCTAAAGATCATGTTTTTTTTTAGGAGACATGGCTGGAGATAAGGATCAACAAGTCGAATTTGGTGAGGTGGACAGTGGCATCCAAGTCAACAATTGTCCATGAGATTTTTCCTCATGAAATCCTAAAAAATAGGCTCCATTGATTTGTTAGAAAATACAAAACTGTGATAGTTGTTTAAAAATTGAGAGATGGTTTTCTAAATAGGTCCATTGTGGACAAAACCTCTTTGAGTTTCGTAAAATTCGTTCTCATTTTTCTGGAAAGTGTCCACGAAATTACTGTGTTGTATAGGAAAAACATAGTTTTAACTGGCGATTTCACTGACAGGCTAATTTTCAGCATTTCCTTTCTGCCTATTTTTAGAATTTGTTGACAATGAGAATGTTAGCATTTCTCTTGCCAAATTTTACCAATTTAACAACAAAATTACCAAACTTACAAATGAAAACATGAACTTACAAAAATAAAATGAGTTTAATGGTGGATAAGGGAAATCATTCTGATTTGGAAAAATGATTACGATTTGTAGGAAACACATTTTAACCCATGATTATTCTATGAACCATACACTGATGGCAGCGGATAAATTTATGATTTAACCTCACACTTACCCATGGTACACTTGGAGACCTCATCATTGATGCTGACATGGTCAGCCTAATTCCAAATTTAAATTTGAAATTTGTTTTTGGCACTGACAATCAGCGTGTCAATCTTATTGGAAATGTTAATAAGCTAGTTGTTAGAAAATTTATTCAAAAAACATTATCACAACACTTAAAGCAATGATAGGCTCGCTATCGATAAATTCCTTTCTTATTACACTAAAAGCGCTGACACTGAAATTGTTAACCTTTTCTAAAAAAAACAAAAAAAACAAAAACAAAACAAAACAAAACAAAACAAAAAAAACAAAACAAAACAAAACAAAAAAAAAAACAAACAAACATTTAAAAACTAAGTTCATTGTGATAACAGCTAGCTTCATAGGGATGTTATCAATCATAGATGGCAGTAAGAACCCCATAGGCCAGAGGCTTGATCCATTGGGTTGATCCCAATATTTTACCTGAAACGAACAACCTTATTTGCAACCAATTAACTCTGCAGCTGAAAACCATACATTGTTGCACATTGCAAACTAAAAACTAAAATTGAAAAACTCATTGCTGAAAAACCAAACTGAAATTCACACTTTCCCCAACAAGATTATTACTCACAATCCTACTTTAAACTACTAAAAGAATTGTTTAATCAAATAATACAAAAATGGCAATACAATAGGTCAAGTAGCTACTCAAATAATGTATCTCCTTGCTTATGATTTTTTCCTTGCTCCACATCAGTAGATTGTCCTTTCTTAATCTTAGCTTTAGCAGGGATAAATCCATCACTCTTCACTTTACTCCATTCTTGCAACTTATTTAAAAAGTTGAAAAAAAATTCATTATTGATAAAATTTGAAAACTTGAGCCTATTTATTGACTCTAAAAAAACTACAAAAGAATCCTCAAATGCTTGAAAATTGGTCTCACAACAATATAAAAGACTATCAGTTTGATGTATAATCCCTTTGACTGCATATTTGCTTCCATGCATCTCAATATAATGGTTGTCATAAAGAAGCTGAAAATATTCATATGACAGTTGCAATGGAATACTTTCTGATGAAGAAAATATCTCTAGTTGCTTTTGAGAATTAGCCTCCTTACCATCATTATTTTCAGAATATATGTAAGTTAATGGTTGTGAATCTGAACTGACAAAAATCTCCATATATAAAGCCACAAGATCATGAAAAACACGAAAATCTTACTGTTGATCTATAATGTTGTCAATTTGTCCCAGTAAACCTATGTGATTTTCATTGGTTCGCGTTCCTTCACTTCATTTATGATTTAAATTTCTCTTTCAGCAACTTGAATGAAGAAAATCATAAAGGAAAAGAGTTACCCTCAGCTAATCAATCACTCTCTTTGTGCCCAATGTTGTAACTGTGATATATAGGTTAAGTGCTTTCATTATAATGTTGAAAATGAAAAAAAATCTATGAAGGAAATAGTTGTTCATGACAGTCATCATCATAATCATCATAGTCATCATATATAGGAAAAACAAAAATTGGAGTAGCAATTTTCTTTTCAACAAGATTATTATTTCTCTCTGCAAAAACATCATTATTGAGACTTGCAAGAAAATGAATGATATTATCAATCCTATGCTCATGATGAAATGGATCAGGATTAAGAAAAAGTCTACTTTGAACATGCTCACTTTCTTGTTCATCTACATTTGTTTCATCCAGGACCTGTTTTGGGATTTTCTTACATGCTTGAAGATTCTCATCTATTTCCTGAGCATCAATAAACATTTGTTGTAAGGTCATAGATCTCCTGTTTATGAGACAATAAGAAAAATATGAATGAAAGGTTGTTTCATAACACAACATGGAAATAGCTTCAGGAGGTTGAATGTCTCTAGGCATCTTGTGATAAAGACTGAAATTTTTCCTATGGAACATAGAGATAGTTTCGTCCCTCTATTTCTCTATGCCATGGAACTCTAAAAAATGTTGATACTTGGATTTCCTTTCGGCCCAAAATTTTAGAAAAAATATCACTCAGTTCCTCCCATGAACCGATTGATTCAGGATCTAAATGTCTAAACCATTCTTTAGCATCCCCTTGTGATGATTGAGAAAAACTTCTCAAATAAACATCACCATGCTCAACCTCAAAAATATCTATAAAATGCTTGAAGGCTTGAATGTGTTTCTCAGCTGCAAAGTTGTCAGGTTCCCCAACAAACTTGGGAAGGTATTTACAGTGTTTCGGAGGAAAATTATGGAAGGTATTTGGAAATATTAAGGGTCTATAGCTCTCTTGAATATTGGGAGGTATAAGATCAGATAAAGGGGGTGTAATATCAGACTTGATCACATGAGGCTCACAAGACTAGCCATGGACATCATATGGCTTGGATGAAAAAACTTGGTCAAGATCAACAATGCAATAAGAAGGTATATCTACAAATTTTAAAGAAGGATATACAAGTGTATATCTATGGTCTGTATTCAAATATAGTAAGCCACATAAAATTATTTTGATATGCTCAAGAAAGGACAAGAAGTAGTTGACAAAAAATAATATTACATCTTGGATAAAACTCAAGCTTTGATACCTGTTTTTCCCGTATTGTCCTTTCATGTCTCTGTCAATAAGGCTCGTCCTCTAGTGGAGTCTTTGAATTTGATTTTGAAGCTTGATTAGAGTCGTTAGGTGAATGATTCACAACTTTCTTATCTCTGAAAATTGTCCACCATCAGTGATCAGATCTGGATCTTATTGTTCTCCCAGGGAAAATTTCACCTTCACTCCCCAACAATGGCGCAAAAATGTTGTCACTCAAAAATATCCCTGGTTGTGGAAGGAAATAACTAAGGTAACCTCTAACCAATCTCTTGAATTGAAATCTAGCCCTTTTAGTCTGAAGGGGCATCACTTCTATAACTCATTCAAAATTATCGGTTATGTACTTAACATAATGGCTAGCTCTATTGTAATAGGATTTCAAAAATGTGGTAGGGTTTGATAGAGTTCCATTGGGCATAGAGTAAAATAATTGACTTGAAGAGGATCCAAACTAAAACCTTCACATAGGCAACGTAGCTGTGATACTAGGAAATTTAAAAAATGTTGAGATGGAATGCAGAATAAGAAGACAATGGTATACTTATAAGAGCACCACAAGGATGAAATGTTTGAAAGCATAAGTCAGAAATTTGTAACAGAATGGTCATATAAACAAAGCATAGTAAATATGATTTCAATATATTTACTCTTATCATTCATAGAAGAATACACATATGACAACATAGAAGGAAAATGGAAACATGAAAACACATATCCAAACTCTCTCAACACAAGAATCGTTGCTGAAAAATTAGTCTTCTTTTATTAAGTCTTCAGAAAATACACATGGCACGATAAGTTTATAATAAAAACCCTAGCCCTTTCTCATTCTTCAGTCTCTGTCTTTACGGAAAAGACAAACTAACTAAAAAATAGTTTTTAGCAAAGCTTTAATTACAAAGTCTAAATAATCATAGCGTACATCTAAAATACATGCATATAAAACTTTCTAATCCTATATGCATCTAAAAATCATGTTTTTGTTGGAGTCATGGTTGGAGATAAGGATCAACAAGTTGAAGTTGGTGAGGTGGCATCCAAGACAGCAACTGTCCATGAGCTTTTTCCTCACGAAATCCTGAAATCTAGGGTCCAATGATCCCTTTGAAAATAACAAAACCGTGACAATTTTTAAAAAACTGAGAGAGGTTTTTCTAAATGAGTCTGTTGTGGACAAAAACCTCTTTAAGTTTCATAAAATTCATTCTCATTTGTATGAAAAGTGTGCCCAAAATTATTGTATTGTATAGGAAAAATAGATTTTTAACTGACGATTTCGCTGACAAAACAATTGTCAGCATTTCCTTTCTACATGCTTTTAGAATCCACTAACAGTGGGAATGTCAAAATTTCTCTTGTAAAACATTACCAATTTAATGGCAAAGTTACCAAACTTACAAATGAAAACATGAACTTACAAAAATGAAATGAGTTTAACAGTGGATAAGGGAAATCATTCTGATTTGGAAAAATGATTACAATTTGTAGGAAACATGTTTTAACCCATGATTATTCAATGAACCATACACCGATGGTTGTGGAAAAACTTATGATTTAAACTCCCATTTGCCCGTGGCACACTTGCATACCTCATCATTAACGCTAACATGGTTAGCATAATTCCAAATTTAAATTTAATTTTTTTTTTGGCGCTGACAATCAGCTTGTCAATTTTATCGGATACATTGATAAGCTCGTTGTCAGTGAATTTATTCAGAAAACGTTATCGAAAAACTTAAATCGCTGATAGCCCCACTATCGATAATTTCAATATTTATTACATTAAAATCACTGACACTGAAATTGTCAACCTTTTTTGAAAAATAAATAAAAATAAAAATAAATAATATATATATTATATATTATTATATATCATTATATATATATATATATATATATATATAAAATAAAAAAATTTAAAAAATCTTGTGATAACACAGCTAGTGGTTTTGAATTCATTGTTTAAAAAAACTATTATATATAAGGTGGCGAGCCGCCAGACCAACGCACCCGCCTTTTATCATATTATATATGATATAATAGGCCCAACGGGCCACACTTTACAACAATCTTTACAATAGCCCGGCACTGATAGGAGTCAGACCTGCGTCGATCAGTGGTCGTCTCACCCGTCGACAGCCCCGTTCACATACACACCAACCAAGACATAACAAAACCATGCCAAAAAATAAAATAACAAACACCATTACGACAGGCCACAGGGTTCGACCCCGGGCGAGCCTTGTAGCAACCATCTAAGTTGCCAACAGCCCCTGAGGCCACACTTTGGTAGGTCTATAAACAAACTTAATAAAAATTTGAGGAATCTTAGAGATTCCTTGAGGGTCAAATTTTGACTGTGTCAGAAATATGCTAAGTTTATACTCATCTAAACTAGTTTTTTGCTAGGAATTTGATGGTGCATTCCATTTCTCCATCTGAGTAGCCGAATTTTCGCCCATCTACAAAAGAGAATCTTGTGAGGAATCTAAAAGATTCTCGAGGAGCCTAGATTTGACTGTGATAGAAAGGGATCGTGTTTATACTCAAATTTCATGGTTTTTCACAAGGAAAGTGATGGCACATGCCATTTCTTCATCTAGTTAGTTGATTTTCAATCCATTCTCAGACATGGAGGTATAAGGTGTATTTTTTATTATTTGTTCATTTGATTTTCACTGAGACTATGATGTGAATCTTATTAGCAGAGTCAAGAGGTCCATTTTTATGCCATTGTCTATGAGGGGTCTATTTATGTCACCTTGTGTGTGAGGATCATTGTATGCCACTTTATGTGAGAGATTATTCCTTTGTCATGTTGAAGGATAACTTCTTGTGAGTGAGGTTCTTGTAGAGTAATGTCTCTTGAGAGAGACATGCCACTCTAGATAAGGGGTTTCATCCTTGTATTAACAAAGATTGCATCATGTACTCATCATCTTCTTGTAGAGACTAATGAAGTGGCCTCTCCACTCTTGACCCAGGGCCCGCAGACGTAGTCCACAATGGAAGAACTATGTTCTCATATTGTTGAGTTATGTGTGATTCATGGTTATTTGCTTCTTATTTACGATGTTGGTTTGTTGAAGTGTTGTTTAGAATATGCATTGCTCATGTTTCACATGCAAATATAAGTGTCAGTAAAAGGTCTTGTATAATGGAGATTTATGTTTGAAATCATTTATGGAAATTTTATGGATCAAGTGGTATCAAAGTGGTCTGACCATTTTTCCAATGATTGTGAATATCATCATAGGTGAGATTGATTGTGCAACAAGAAGGGTAATGGAGAAGAACCAATATCTCTATGAGGCCTTCTGTAGGATGGAAAACATGGTAGATATATTGTTTGCAGATTATGAGGAGAAACTAGAAAAACAGGAAAGGGGAAAGAGAGAGCAGAGGATGATGCTCCATCTCCATCCTTGGGTGAATTTTCTTCTTCTTCATATTCTTCTCATCATTCAAATGAAGAGGTCAACCAAATCCTTCAAGTAGAGTATGTTGAATTGAGGAGAATTATACAAGAAGTAGAAAAGGAGAAATAGAGATTGAAACTTTTATTACAAGCAACGGAAAAGGCCCTAGAAAAGTTGAAGTGCAATGAAGCCTTAGTGAAGCGATCATCAACTGCTTCAGAATCAACAATTAAGGTAAACAATCTTTGTAATTCTTCAGTTTCATTTTTACATGATGTTATTTTTGTTGGACGCATTGAGATACCCATTTCAGGAATGAGCATGAGACTCCTCACCAAGATGGCATATAAAGGAGGACTTGGTATTAATGGCCAAGTAATTACTCAGCCATTGGAGGTTGCACAAAGGCCTCAATTTGTAGGATTGAGATAAATTCAAGGAGAGTTTTGAAAGGCAGCAAAAGCAGGGGGTTCTTCAAACAAAGAATCCAAGCCATTTCCAAAACCATTGAGGAAAGAGGATGTTGAGACCACATCACAATCTTCCCGTCATAGTGAGCATCTCAAAAGAAGAGCTAAGGCACATTCTTCTTGCCAGGATTGCACCAAAGACAACCAAGCAAGGTATAAAAAGTCTTGATATTATAATGGTCCTTTTGATTACAAGTTGATTAATAATCATGAGCACAATTCATGGCTTAGAAAATCATGTTATTTTTGTGGCTTACATAACCATGTTGTTGATAAGTGATGGAAACTAATGGCAGTAAGGAAGAGGACAAGACATGAAGAGCCTTCTCCACACCAAGGAAGGAATAAGGTCAGCAAAGTGTGCAAGAGAAAGAACTTTTTCCAGTCATTGAAGCAAGGGTGGACATTAGAGATCTACATGTTGGGAGCTCCATCCATAGTAACGACCAAAGAATGATAGGGAGCATGTGAAGGAACCTACGAAGGAACTAGTTGTAACAGCCCCCGGTTAAAATTTTATGTAATAAAGGTTAATAAAGGAAAAATAAGACCACGGTTAAGGGACACTTATTCCAAGCTGAATGCTGGGAAAAGATATCCTAGTGGGCATCACTAGATGTGTTTATGGCTAAGGGGAATTGGAAAAGAAAAGACTAGGGCATTAAAAAGGAAAAAAGGTATTTTTGGCAATTTTATTTATGAAAATAAAGGAAAATAGGAGAAAAGGAAGGTGAAAGGTCACAACTTTCATGCGAGGAGGAAATTGAAGAAAAATAATGGAAAATGATGAAAATAGGGGCCTCATTGATAAAAAGGTTTCTAAGGATCAACTCATGGCTTTTGGTCACTTCAATTTTGGAGCTATCTCATTATTCTCTCTCTCTCACTCTTGGACACTTAGAGTTTTCTTGGAGCATTCTAGATTTGGAGCAACGAAGGGAAAAACAAGCAAAGGAAGGACAAGGAAAAGAAAGCAAAGCAAAGATCAAGCAAGCAAGAGCATGATCAAACAGCTTCAGCAATAATACTTGCAAGTAACATATTGCATGCATGATTTCCTAGTTGGTTTTGACATGCATGGATTTGCATGGTGGTATATGGTTCTCTTGTTATCGATGGCATGGTTTTGTCGACTTATGACAGTGGTTTTCAGCCTTGCTGTACCTTTTTTCAGATAGCCATGGTGTGATGGGATTGTTTTCTCGGTTTTGAGCTTTGGAATTGTGGGATGGTTTCAGAATCTGGGGCAGAGGTGGTCTGAAGAAAATTCCCAAAGGCATAAGAATCCCTTGGCCAGTTTTGGCAGGATACATGATAAAGCTTGAGGATAGAGTCTCGGTTAGGTCCTAGTGATCCGATGTGGATTATGGTAAACCATATAGACTAGTGTCTCGGTTTAGGGCCTAGTGATCTAGTGTGGATTGTAATAAAGCGTGAGAGACAAGGAGATGAAAAATCCTCAGGGATAATGATGGAGCCTGGAGGCATTCCAAGCTCTGTTTAGTTTTGTGATCTTAGTGTCAATTTTTGTGAGATCATGTTTTGGTCAGGGTGAAGGTGGTTTAAACTCTGGATTCCCTTGGTTGTTTTTGGATTGGTTTATCCATGAGATCCCATTGATTGAAAGAAATATTTGGTTCAGCCATGTTTATGGTCGGGTGGTATGTGGAAGTCCCAAACCCGGTCGGCTCTTGCCTATGTTTAATAAAAGCTAAGTTCTCTTGTTTTTGTACTTGTTATTATGTGGTCTTAATGGTTGTTATCTCATTATTATTTACATGGTTTAATGTTGGTTATAAGCATGGTTATGTGATTGGTTATAGTCATGGTTATTTCATGTATTTAATTGTAACTAAAAAGATAATGGATGCAAGACCTAATTAATGTCAAAACAGTTAAGGGAAGAGGGTGGTGATCCTTCTTGTCAAGTATCATGCAAGTTATCAGTCGTTTATGCTATGTCTTGCATTCATTTCCTGTAGATTTCATTCATGCCAAGTATTTGACAGAATGTCAGTCCTGGTTGGGATGCTCAGGCCTACTCTCGGAGTCAATTTTTTATTTGTAAGTCTTGTCATTATGTAAATAATGTATTCTAAAAGCTACAGGAGTTTCTTGGTAGTGACCTAGATTCTGGGATTTAAAAGTAGCAAAAATCCTAGAGTCGTAGAAACATATTTGAGGAGAAAAGTCCCTAGACACATGCATGCCTTGCTGTGTGAGCATCTGGAGCCTCCCAAATGAACCCTTGTCCATATCAAGTGAGCGTCCAGGGGTTTAATGGTCTAAAACTTAGTGGAACCCAGGGACTAGTCATGGGGATGACTAGGAAGGCTTCTGGGAGTCCTGTAGCAGGTATAGAAGGTTTGTGTTGTGGGTTTCCATCGATTCCACTTCCTTAAGTTCACCTATGAGGTTGAATCATATCATAGTAACTTCTCATCACATCCTTACCCTGATTGGCTGGTTATTTGTGTAGATGTGGGAGGAGGGTATTACACTAGCTGGTGGAGTTGTTCAAAAGAGTCAACTACAAGAAGAAGAGGCATTCACCTTGTTGAGTGAGAGATGGTGGAAATAAAAAAAAATAGCATGGCCACATTTGTAAATCGCATGTTTCGAAGTTATTGTAAAAGTGATGAAGTGTTTTCCATCACTTGTGACAGCAACATAATGATATTTTTGTCGTTAGAACTAGATAAAATGAGTATTTATTTTGATGTAAACTTGACCATGAGTATGTTATAAAATCTTGGCAAGTATGGGGTTTGCTTGGGTTTTGTTTTGGTCTTGTAAAAGAACATGTATTTTGCAAGTTTGCATAGAACAAAGGTGTTGGTTCATCACTTATGGCTCCGAAGTACAAAGGTGAAGGAGAAGGGAGTGTGACCTATTAGGGCACTTGTTGTGCAGATGAGGGCGTACAACAGATTGCAGATTGTGTTCATTCTTTTGGAGGACCAAAAGCTCCTCAGTGGGGAGGAATGATCTAGGTGGCTCTTGAAAGGCTCAAAAATCAAAGTTCTTGGATTTCATCATAACCAAGATCAGAATGAAGAGCTCGTCATCCTGATTCCAATGGCATAGACAACACTCAAATCCAACTTCATATGTGCAAGATATTTGGCAGTCAAAGTTCTCATACTTTTGTCACCAACTAAATTTGGAAGGCTCACTAAATCTAATGGATTGACTAAATTTGGCAGAACCACTAAAATTGGTAGCATTTAATTGAGTGCCAATTTGGTCCTGCACAATGGGTAGAACTGGTCAATTTATCACCTACTTAATTTTTCCATTGACCCCTAAAAATCCGACCAAAAAGTCTTGAATTCATTGCTTTTAAAATAATAATAATAATAATAATAAAATATTAGATATAGGGTGGAAAGCCACCCAACTAGCGGACCAACCAACCTTGTTGTCATATCATATATGATATAATAAGCCTAACGGGCCACATTTTACAATGGTTGTTACAACAGACCGGGATCGACGGGAATCAAACCCACATCTAGCAGTGGCCCACGCACACACTGACAACCCCATTCAAGTACACACCAACCCAAACATAACAAAATCACACCAAAAAGTAAAACAACAAAAACCATTATGGGAGGTCACGGGGTTTAATATGGGTGGGCCCTGCAATAATTGGCCAAGTTACCAAACCATGGGGCCATGCTTTGGTAAGTCTGCCAACAAACTTATTTAAAAACCCAAAATTTTCCATTCAACGAGGGACAACATGGAGAACTGAACTGTGGAACCAAGAGTAGAGGAACCACACCCAAGCGGGGCATGAATTTTGAGAGAACATCAGAGGGAATATTCCACCAGGGATACTCCACAGGATATTATTTCTGCAAAATCTTTGAGGAATCTTGGAGATTCCTTGGGGGTCTAATTTTGACAGTGTCAAAAATATGCCAATTTTATACTCATCTAAACCAGTTTTGTGCCAGGAATTTGATGGTGTAGTCCATTTCTTCATCTGAGGACATAATCAGAGATGGCATGTCCTTGGATACTTCGGATAGGAGGGGTGATAGACATAGGTATTATTCTAGTTCTATTTCTGGCAGGTCTTATGATCATCATCGTTATCATCCTTATAAGAGGAGTGACAAGGGATATTTGTCAGATGAGTTTAAGAAAGCAAAGCCACCCTACATTCAATGGAGAGATGAAACAATCATAGGATGCAGAGGCATGGTTGCTTGGTATGAGGAATTTCTTCGGATGACATGATTATTCATAGAACACGAAAGCAAAGATAACCACTTTAAGTCTCAAAGGGAAAGCAGACGTATGGTGGGAGGATGTGAAGAATGTTAAAGTTATTCGAGAGGATGACTTGACATGGAATGAGTTTGAGAGGCTCTTCAAGAAGAAGTATTTGTCAGAAAGGTACTATGATGACAGAGCTAAGGATTTTTATGAGTTGTAGATGGGTTCTATGACAAATGATGAGTATACTAGCAAGTTCTTGGAGTTGTTAAGATATGTTCCTTACTTCAATGAGCCTAGATCACTGGAGGAGGCCATCTGAAAGTTGAAACTTTTTTATGAGTCGTAAAAGCCCAAAGTTGAGCCTAAGCGTGACTTGAAAGGAAATGAGAAAATTAAAGGAAACTGGCCACCAAAGCGAAGAAGACCTCAACATGCAAGTGAGAAAGAAAATGTAGTCCCTTACAAGAAGTTCAATACAGTTGAGAAGGGACATGCAAAGCAGTAGACTAGAGGTGATGGTAGAGCACCGTTACAGTGTTGGATATGTGGCAAGGATCATCATAGTGCTAAGGAGGTGTTGTAGCGACTACAACCATCCTCCAAAAATTTTCCGTAGCTCCGTTTTGGAGCCTCCCTACCACCATCCTTAGCAGCATGTCTTGCACTGTCCAACTATTTATGCTTTCAATTGAGTTCTTTGGCATAACAACTTGTGTTCTCTAACTCATTTTTATTTCATCCGCAAGCTGACCTCCCGTGACTTGGTCTCAAACTGGTTCTTGTGCTGACTTGGAAAACTGTGAAACACTGGAGGGCAACTAGCCTTGCTCTCTGGAATTACACAATGCATCTTGGTAGCCAACACTGCTCTCCAGAATTGCGCAAAGTAGGTAGGTTTCCTTCCCCAAGCAAATTGCGCAAAGCATCCCAACACCCAACTTGCTCTTAGAATTTGCGTAGTTCTAGCTGAAAACCTTGGCTTTAGTCCAGAAATTGTGCAGAGCTTGAGGGGTAGCCAGAGCCACTCAGCCCAGAAACTACGTAGAATTCATCCCAAGGCTTGCTGGCCATTGCATGTGCTCATAGGTTGATTGGTCCCTCCAGGACTATGCAATCTTGCCTTGCATACATGGGAACTTTTTCCCAAAAAAGAAAAAAAGAAAAAAGCATCCTTAGATTTTAAGGATCTATTTTTAGCATCTGGGGGTTACATGCAAAAGTCGTTTTAGAAACCTCTCGCCAAGTGTCTCTTTTTCCTAGAATTGTGGCATGCGCATCATAAGCCTCAGTATTGTTAAAACTATTTATTCGATGCTTCAAATCTCATTCTTCACTTCAATCTTGGAGCTCTGGCATTCCCAACGCATCTAGGAACCTTCGGAACACTCATCGCAACTTTTTTCAGGTAAGTATGGTTTTCATGCCTTTTGTTGCTTTTATGTCGCTTTTCATATTTCAGTTTGTGTAAGTGATGTTTTCTTGGTCTTATTGAACGCTTCCTTTCATTTCATTGCATGTTATCTTGTAGAAGCATTTTTTCAAGTTTTGCATTGCATTTCCTTGTTATCGCATGCATGACACTGTTTCTGCACTAACAATCACTGTTGTGGTGACTCACTTCACACAATTTGTTTTTTTCCCGTCTTACTGAGTCCTGCACTTACTGATTGCATGCATGTTCATTCACTCATGTCCGCACCATCTTTTCACATGCAGATAGTCCTTATTGAATTCCAGTCGCCCATCAGCAGGTTTGAGTTCCCTTGGCCCAAACCTTGCCTTTCTTGGCTTACACTACACATTTCTGGGATGGAAGGCCTTTCCTTGCTCCCAGGAACTACGTAGAGCCCGCTTCACACTAGCCTCCCAAGTTGTGCTCTGTGCACTTTTGAGAGAGAGTGACTCAGTTGGCCCCTGGGATTGCACGATGCAATTTCGCAGGTAGCAGTCATGTTGACTAAAACTATGCATTGCGTAGTTCCAGTACTCAACAAGAAAAGTTGGCTTGTGCTCTGCGTAGTTTCAACAATTAGTCAACTCAATGGTAGCCTGGACAGTGCTTTGTGCAGTTTCAGCAGTCAGTCTCAGAGCCTCTACCAGAGAAAACTGTGCAATTTTCCCAGTAAATCAATCAAGTGTTGCATGTCAGTCCTCGAATTGCTTTTGGTTTCCAAAATACATTTTTCTTTCCACGAGTGTTGTTATGTCTCCAAGTATCACAGGTGTTCAACAAACTCTCGGCAATAAAACTACAATGGCTTCCAAGAGATCAAGGTCAAAGGACACCATTGAGAGCACAACTGGAAATGTCGTCGAGCAAGTGTCTATGAGTTTGCCCATCTATGAAGATACTAAGTTTTTCATAGACAAGGAGATCAAGATCACATGGCAGGACATCAATGACATCTTCTCAGGCACCTTTAAGGAGAATCTGGAGGACCACAGAGTCTATGTCAACATACACAAGTCTGGCTTGTACTAGGTTGCATCCACGTATCCCGCATTTCCATGCATGGACATGATCTGCTAGATTGTCTCGCATTTTGATCCAGAGACAATGGTACTAAGCAGTGTTAGTGGAACAAAAATTTATAGCTTCATGGCAGAGAACTTTCAAGAGATGTATCACTTGCCGTAGCAAGTGAACAAAATGGATTCACTCTTCACCAATCCCAGTACTAGTGCGAACTCAAGAGACATCTAGAAGAGTTGGGTGAGAGAGTCATCTAAGTTTAGGACAACACCCAACCAGGTATACAAGATAAAGACATTGCGGAAGGAGTATCAGTTCTTGGTCATCTTCACATGCCACTTATATGGCCAAGAGAGTATAGAAACCTTCCCTGTTCAGTTAGGTGATTGTGTTGGATCAACTGGCGCATGAAGGAATACCTTTCAATTGGTCCGACATATTCGCTCTCCAACTAAAGGGGCAAGTAGAAAAATCTCGGCATCTATCGAAGGGTCAGCAGGCAAAGTTATTCATGTCCACCTACATTCTTGATGCAATTTGTGCCCGTCAATAGTTCCCTATCTTGGGTTGGGCATGAACGCCTTCAGAAACCTCTATGCATGTATATTGCAGGTTGTTCTCCAAGTGCAGCGTCCGTGGAGTTATACTACAACTATCAGAACACTTCATCGCTGCGGTGTACAGGATGCTCTTTGAGCAGGATCCACCTTGCATGTCACAGGTAGCGATGGAGGCATTGGTTAACATAGCAGATTGGAATGCCTCACCCCTTGGCACCTTCATCTGAATGTATAGCATGGAGAAGGCTCTGCATTTGTTACCGAAGTTTGCCTTGGAAAAATTGTTCATATAAGAGGTTGCATACCACATCTCGACAAGGTTTTCAACGAGACTACACAGGAAGAAGAAGGCACCTTGGCCCACTCTTCCTTTGTGGATCGGGTTGTTGAGATAAAGAGACTCAAGCATGTTCAGGAAGAGGTGGAGGAGTTCAAGAGGTTCACCTTCGACATCAGAATTTTCAATCCATATGACCCGCATTTCTTAGTGAAGGACCACTGTGCGAGAGTGCATCATCCTTGGATCCACGGGGCATGTCATTGGCCTAAGGAAGGCCCATGGAGATACTGCTATAACTCCTCAAGGCTCAATGAAATAGTTAGAGTGGTTATAGAATGGTTAGCAGCGCACAAGGTAGCAACACTTGACAGAGCAGCCATAGCAGGTATGTGTCAGACAAAGGCAAAAGGAAGATTTCCTACATCGCAGAGGCGGAGCAAAGCTACAAGTTCAAGGAAGATCAACTTGTAGTAAGAAAAGATTTGGAGATTGAGGCAAAGAAGCGACAACACAATGGAAGGATTGCGCAAAGACAGAGGGAAAAGTATAAACTATAAGAGGTAGAGAAGAAGTTGCAGGGGGTGAAGCAAGAACTAAGGGAAGAATAAGAGTTGTGTAGAAGGGAAAAGGAAGCGCAGCAGGGACAAGAACAACACGAAGCGTAGTGTTCACACATTGATGAAGTTGCGCAAATACAAGTTATTATCTCATCACACCTGGTAGATAACAAACAGGGTGAGCAGTCGTAGGAGCGGGACTTTGCTTGGGATATTAAACAAATGTTGGAGCAAATGGACACAGATTTGGTTCAGCTAGAGCAGGATTAGGATACAGACCTCATGGACCCAGAGGTCACTCTACTAGCTTTACCAGATTCAAGAATAGAGCAAGTCCCAAGTGATTAACGAGACACTACAATCCTTGAGGAAAATCTGGAAGTAGATGTGCACAACATATCCTTTAATGAGTCACAACACAGAGTTGTGCAATCGCACAGAGTGCCCACTTCGAATGTCCATGCATCTCCTGCACAGTTTCAAGAACATGTGATTGTGTATAATGTGCGCAGACATCCAGATGCATTGGTTGATGCTACAAAGGCATATGCTGAAGCCACCAACTCAAGTGTGAGATTCTTAATAGCTAAGAATGAGTGCATGGCTAAGGAATTGCAAGCGGCTAAGCAGAGAGAAGAGAAAGCTACAGCATCCGCTAGAGAAAAGTGGAGGAAAGCAATGCTTAATGAAGTATCATCTCTCGAGACAATCATGCGGAAGTTGTACTTCATGTTCATCACCATGCATAAGTTACGTTTCCATATTAATGGTTGGCAGCAGTGCTGTTCTAGGAGAGAACGCATCTTGAAAAAAATACACATTGTTGTCGATCAAATTTAGATATTGACAATGAGGTACAAGGGAAACCTATTGTACTTTCCAAATATGATGAAGCCAAAGGCAATGGAGTTGAAAGCACGCATTTCGATTCAGATCCAGAACTATGAGGAACTCCCACATCTCATCACTAGCTTACAGGCTTCACATGCATGGGTGTTCAACAGCATGGATGTCATTCTGCGCATGCATGTGATCCCATCCATTGGCACACTCACCAAGGCGAAAGCAAAGAACCAACTCTGATTGGAGATAGAAATTTAGATCGAACATTTGATGTGCATAGCCACCAGTGTATATTTGCATATGAGTATAGGCACCATGTACAAGTATGTTGCTGGTCCAACTGCACTCACCACCATGAAGCCATGCTACATGACGAGTTGGAAAAATGTGTCAAATTAGTGTACCTAGATGAAACGGAGGCAAGAGTTCAGTTTTAGAAGGATGTCACCATGGAGTATGGGGGTACCATAGCATACTACCAATCTTGGCATCAGCTCGCCACCAATTATCACCAAGAGGATGTCGACGAGTTAGTCTTCCCACAACTATCTGAGTCTTAGTGATGTCTTGTATGGCTTACTCAAGCACATTTTTGTCTCACATGGGTACATGTGTAGAATGTATTGTAAACATGTTGTAAAGTGAAAGACCAAGTGTCAATAGTTGAATGTAAACAATCATGTGTAAGTTGAAGAGTCATGAGGGTAGTTGAAGAGTCAAAAAGGGGAATGTCAAGGGTCACCCCACCATTTTCTTTATATAGAACCTCATAGGTCATTGTACGGGATTTTGGGAGCCAAGATTTTGATAAATATAACTTAGTGAAAGCTTTGAGTATACTGTAATGAGCCTTGGTTTCTCCATAATGCAGAGCAAGTAGATCCCTTTGGAGGAGCAGGCGACAGTGGCTGCAAAGTTCCACTATTGGGGCTAGTGGTTGTCATGGTTGTATGTATGATTGGATCTTTCACTCTTTTAATATAACAAAGCCAACACGCTTTATGAATGTATTGTTATTTTAGTTCAACTATTTTGGTTACTCTAACAATGTATGTATTTGTAACTTACATATGTATGTATGGACTATTATGTATATGCTTGTATGAATCTTATCGAAGTGTTTTGTTGGTTTAACTCATAACTTTGGATTGTCAACTATTTTTCTTTCCATCTTGTGATGTATTTCAACTCATGTGTTCCCTTTCAAGTTGCATACTATTACAAGCTTATAAGGGGTGCACTCCTCTCCCCTTCCATGTGTTAGAGCCTTTCCATGCATCTTCCCTGACTTGCTATAAGGTCACACCCTTGCTTCCATTAAGGACATATCATTTACCTCTATGTGCAACCACAGTCAAGGCGATACCATACAACCCATTGTTGGGACTCCTACTCCAAATTGTCTGAGGTCTAGTTGGGACTTCTTACCAGGGAGATCCCCTGACATGTTGGCGGATCCAGCACCATCAACATTTATAGCGCTAGAAGGAGGGCCAGATGACAAGCTGAGTCCTCACAATCTATTTTGGATCTTCACACATCTATCATGGAGTTTGTTACAGTTCACCCTCCGAAATGTTTGGTTGATGGATTTATCTTTGAAGTCAAGAGGGAGTTTTGGGGTAACTTGTCACAAACAATGTATGACGGTGAAGGCGAAGTAGCCTGGCCTGAACACTTAGATGACTTCCATGCACTCATGGAGAGCTTGGAAGGTCACATTGAAACATAGGCTTGTATATTGCTTGCACACACACTTCACGACTACCCATTGCTATGGTGTATCATGCTACCTCACAACTATGTGCACTCATTCAAATAGTTCAGTGATCAAATAGAATTTTTTTTTCACCATTTTGATCATGAAGCACTTTCTAAGAAAATATTATTGCAAAGGAAGGCCCTGCATGAATATCTAATGGAATTTTGGGAGCGATTTCATCTTCTCTCTTTTAAAGCTCTAAAAAGGAAGATGAAGTTATAATATCTTTTTTAAAGATATGAGTATGTCTGTATCAAATCAATCTATCCAAAGTATATAAAAAAAAAAAAAAATCAAACCCCGCTCGACATACTTCGGTGTTAGAGTTGCGTAATCTTAGGAGGACACAATCGTTGTCACAAGTGGGGTAATGCCTTCCTCTCATCAAACATCTCCACCCCTGCAAAGTGATGTGGGAGAGCGTGCACATAAGTATCTTGACCTATCACATCCTCCCACCCCCACTAATCTCAATTTATATGCATATTTCGTTGGGAAGCCCATGGGTTGTCATATGCACTTGTTACCTCAACCTCTGTCCCTGCATTCTGTTGATCCTCTGGATTGTATTGTCTTGTGTTCCTTTGTTCCAGACTCCACATTTTTTGTGAACAAGGATCAAGTTATCGAGGGATTTGATGTTGCACAACCAACCTACGTTGTCATTTACAATGAGTATGAATGGGAACTTGAACATGAACCCACAATGAAGGATGACCTCCTTCTGTCTGTGCCTCCCCCTCTTTTTCCTGACATATTTGGTGATTTTGCTATTTCTGATTTTCCTTGTGAAAATTTCTCCCCGAATGCATCTACTTCTGACCATTCGCAGAACACACCTGATGCCAATCCATCATTTGATAGTAGAGAGGACAAATATTTCATTGAGAATCCACTCCATTTTGCATATCCTTTTTCTGGAAACATAGAGGGTGAAAACTCTTGCTTCTCATCTACCCCTCTGTATGATTCATCGGACCATGAGGACGTCAATGAACTCATTGATTTTTCTGATCGTTGTTACCGTGATCTCTTTACTCCTGTATTTGATCACGACATTGATTCAATCGTTGTTGATCTTTCCAAGCAACCCGTTTATGATGATCTATCTATCGATGAAGTTGAAGCCCCGTAGGTTGTCGAGGCACTTCACCCTGAGCAGATGGTTATGTCAATCCCGCGTTGTCTTGAGGTTAGTTTCACTTCCGATCAGGAAATTATTGAACCACTCAAGGCTCCTCATCACTGATCTGTATGCATTGAAGATCAATCAAATACACAGATTTCGCTTCCTCCACCTGAATCACATGATCCTATTGCTTATGCATTGGAGAAATCATACAGAACAAGCACACTTGTAAGGTGTAAGTTGCCTCTCTTTCTCATGTTTGCTTGTTTGTCATAGTCAAAAGAGTGTGCATGCTTATCATCTGCACGCACTGTGTCACAACACTATGTTAAGTCTGCATAATGCTTGTCTTGGGCTTTCACTATTTTACTTACCGTGGACACATTTAAACTCAGAGTGTGCTTGTTTTCATTTTTTTGCCTTTCATGTTTGATGTTTCACATAACGATGCTTTTAGCGAACCATGCCTTCACCAACATGGGTCAACTAGTGTGCCAATGGCTACATTATAAATATCACTTCACGTGATCAGGCCCATGCACTGTTAGCTTAGGAGTAGGAGTCGTATTTTTTTTGTGTCTTGTTTGCTTGCATGCATGATTGGTTTCTTTGATTGTTTGTTTGCTTTACTTGCTTTCTTGATTTACTTTCTTTGCTTTCACATTTGCTTCTTCTCTTTGCTTTATTTTTTTGTTTTCTTGTTTACGTCCATAGGTTAGTCTCGCATGAAACCGTGCGTGACTCTTAAGACAAGTAGGGTAAAGTACAAGAGGACTTGTACTACTATCAACACTTGGTTATCTATTGTCCTCTCTCCTTATGTAGAACTTGTTATCTTCAGTCAATGATACACCAATGGAAAAAAAGTTATGTTTGAAGTGAATCTTGGTGAAAACACAACACTTACACTCTAACTAGTACCATCTACTCTAGTTGGTCGTTCTGGGGTTAACCATTATCAGCTCTATCAAGTCTAGTAAGGTGAGGGGGAAAACCTTAACAAGTATGTCAGAGGTATATATAAAATACTTCTCCGAAGGAACAACCTCTTCTGCTCACAATAATTCAGGATCCATCTTCTGCCTTTGAAATAAATAAGTGCCTATGTACAATTCTTTAAAAAAAAAAGAAAAATGAAACACGAATAAGATGAAACAAGAGAAAGGCTTCATGTACAAAGAGGTGATGCAAGTAACTCCGTCGGGGTACTAACCAACCTCATTGGAAGCAGAGTGATGCTTGTGTTCCTGCGTGACTCCATTGGGGTACTGTGTAGGTTTACTGGCAGCAGAGCAACTCTAGAGATGAAACTTAAACTCTGATAGTCATATTACTTGTGCACCAATATACCCTCTGTCCCTAATTGAAACATCTAAGTTGACTTGGCTTGGAATGTATGTTGTCCAATCAAAAGAATGACAGGTGCTACATCTTTCACTCAAGCTAGTGTGGAAACCACGATGACCAAACAATCAAAAAATACTTCTGGAGGAGTTACACTCGCTTTCCATGAAACAAGGTCCACTCACAGAGCTGGAGTTCTACCAGTATGTCGCCAATTTTGTAGCAGCTACAACCATTCTCTAAAAATTTTCCTTAGCTTCAATTTAGAGGCTCCTTACCAACCATCCTTAGCAGCATGTCTTACGCTACCCAACTACTTATGCTTTCAGTTGAGTTTCTTTGGCATAACAGCTTGTGTTCACTAACTTGTTTGTCTTTCATCCGCAAGCTGACCTCCCATGACTTGGTCTAAAACCAGTTCTTGTACAGACTTGGAAAATGGCACATCACTAGAGGGAAACCAACCTTGCTCTTTGAAATTTCCCAGTGCATCCTGGCAACTAGAATTGCTCTCTAGAATTGTGCAGAGCAGGCATGCAACCTTCCCAACAAAATTGTGCAAAGAATTCCATCACCCACCTTGCTCTTATAATATGCGCAATTCTAGTTGGCATCCTTGGCTTAAGTCCATAAATTTCACAAAGCTTGAGGGGCAACCAGAGCCACTCAGCCCAGAAATTGTGCAGAAGTCATCCCAAGGTTTTCTCACCATTGCATGTGCTCACAGGTTGATCGGTTCCCTCTAGTACTATTATCAAGAGTCATTGAGTATGAGTCCTTTTGAGGCACTGTATGGGTGGATTTTAATACTCCCATCAATTGGATTGGTCCAATGAACAATGTACTTATTGGACTGGATATGTTGGTAAACATAGAATAGGAAATGCAGGCTATAAAGAAGAATCTAAAAGTAGCACAGGATAGACAGAAGAGTTATGTGGACCAGTATAGGGCATTCAAGGAGTTTCAGGTTAGGGAGCATGTGTATTTGTGCATCAAGCCCAAGAAGAGATCTTTGAGGATTGGATCATGTGCCGATTTGGCAGCATGGTATTGCAAACTTTTGAGATCTGTGAGAGGATTGGACCAGTGGCTTATCGACTTGCACTGCCTCCAACAGTTAAAGTCCATGTTGTTTTCCATGTTTCATTGCTTAAAAGGTATATAAAGGATGTTGATGATGTTATTGATTGGTCTGTATTGCAGGTGGAGCAAGAAGGATAATTCGAGTCCATGCCTCAATGCATAGTGTAGTGGAAGCAGCTCATGCTCAGGAACAGAGCCATAGAGAAAGTTAAAGTGTCAACATACACAAGTTTGGCTTGTACCGAATTGCATGCAGGTATCCTACATTTCCATGCGTAGACATGATCCACTGGATTGTCTCGCATACTGATCCAAAGACAATGGTACTAAGCAGTGTCAGTGGAACAAAACTTGCTACCTTTAGGGAAAAGAACTTTCAGGAGATGAATCACTTTCTGTGGTCAGTGAAAAAAATGGATGCACTCTTCACCAATCCCAGCAGCAGTGCAAACTCAAGATACATCTTGAAGAGCTAGGTGAGAGAATCATCTAAGTTCAGGACAAAACCCACCAGGTATACAATACAAAGGCACTAAGGAAGGCTTATCATTTCTTGGTCATATTCTCATGCTTCTTATATGCCCAAGAGAGTACAGAAACCTTCCTGCAGAGTTGGGTGGTTGTGTTGGATCAGCTGGTGAACAAAGGAAGAGCTTTTAATTGGTCTGACATGTTGGCTCTCCAACTAACGGAGCAAGTAGAAAATGCCCTACATTTGCCCAAAGGTCAGAAGGCAAATTTATTCACATCCGCCTACATTCTTGATTCAATTTGTGCCCTTCAATAGTTCGCTAGCTTGGGTTGGGCATGGACACCTTCAGAAACCTTTGTGCACATTTATTGCAGGTTGTTTTCTGAGTGTAACACCCGTGGAGTTATACTACAACTATCAAACCACTTCGTCACCCCAGTTTATAGGATGATCTTTGAGCAAGATCTGCCTTCCATGTCATAGGAAGTGATGGAGGCATTGGTTAACATAACATATTAGTATGTGTCACCCCTTGGCACCTTCATTCAAATGTACAGCATGGAGAAGGCTTTGCATGTGTTACCGAAGTTTTCCGTGGACAAGATAGTCATGCAAGAGGTTCCATACGACGTATCAACTGGGTTGTTAGCGAGACTGCACAGGAAGAATAAGGCACCTTGGTCCACTCTTCCTTTTTGAATCAGGTTGTATGAGATCTAGAGTCTCAAGCACGCTGAGGCCGAGACGAAGGAATTCAAGAGGTTCACCTTCGGCACTAAAAGTTTCAATCTATATGACCCGCATTTCTTAGTGAAGGATCACCAGATCTAGGAGCAGAGCAAGTCCCAAGTGATCAAGGAGACACTTAAATCCTTGAGGACAATACAGAAGAATATGTGCAGAACATATCCTTTGAAGAGTCATAACACATATTTGTGCAGTCGCGTAGAGTGCCGACTCTAGATGTCCGTGCATCTCCTACGCAATTTCAAGAACGAGTGATCATGTCTGATGTGCACAAACATCCAGCTGTATTGGTTGATGCCACAAAGGCATATTCGAAAGCCACCAACTCAAGTGTAAGATTCTTGATAGCTGAGAATGAGAAAATGACTAAGGAATTGCAAGAAGCCAAGCAGAGAGAAGAGCAAGCTACAACATTCGCTAGAGCAGAGTGGAGGAAAGTAATACTTGATGAAGTATCATCTCTCAAGAAAGGCATGTGGAAGCTATACTTCATGTTCATCACCATGCATAAGTCAGGTGTCAATCTCAATGGTTGCCAGCACCGTCGTGTTAGGGAAGCACGCATATTGACAAACATACACACTATTGTCAATCACATGTAGATATGGACAACGAGGTACAAGGGATCCCTATTGTACTTGCCAAAGATGATGAAGCCAAAGGCAGTGGAGTTGAAAGCACACATCCGAAGTCAGATCCAGAACTATAAGGAATTCCCATGGCTCATCACCAGCTTACAGGCTCCACATGCACTAGTGTTCAGGAGCATGGATGTCATTGTGCACATGCATGCGACCCCATCCATTCGCACACTCACTAAAGCAAAAGCAAAGAACCAAGTCTGCTTGAAGTTATACATGTACTTCGAGCAGTTGATGTGCATAGCCACCAACGCAAATTTGCAGATGAGCATAGACACCATGCACAAGTATGTCATTGGTCCGGTTGTACTCAAGACCATGATGTGCATGCTACATGACAAGTTGGACAGAGGTGCCAGATCAGTGTACTCGGATGCAATGGAGGCAAGAGTTCACTTTCAGAAGGATGCCACCATGGAGCACACAGACACCATAGCAAATTACCAAGCTTGGCATCAGTTCGTCACCAACGATCACCAAGAGGATGTCAACAAGTTAGTTTTCCCACAACTGTCTGAGTCTCAATGATGTCTTCTATCTCTTAATCATGCCCATTTTTGTCTCACATGGGTACATGTGTAGAGTGTATTGTAAACATGTTGTAAAGTGAAAGACCAAGTGTCAATAGTTGAATATAAACAATTGTGTGTAAGTTGAAGAGTCATGAGGGTAGTTGCAGATTCACAAAGGGGGATGTCAAGGGTCACCCCACCTTTTTCTATATATAGAACCTCATAACTCGTTGTACAGTCTTTTGGGAGCCAAGCTTCTGATAGGTATAACTTAGAGAAAGCTTGGAGTGTATTGTAATGAGCCTTGGCTTCTCCACAATGCAGAGCGAGTACATCTCTTTGGAGGAGCAGGCGGTAGTGATTGTAACGTTCCACTATCGAGACTAGTGGTTGTCATGGTTGTATGTATGATTGGATCTTTCACTCTTTTAATATAACAGAGCCAGCATGTTTCATGCATGTATTGTTATTTTAGTTTGACTATTCTTGTTACTCTAACAATGTATGTACTTGTAACTTACGCATGTATGTATGGACTATTCTGCATATGTTTGTATGAATCTTATCGAAGTGTGTTGTTGGTTTAACTCATCACTTTGGATATTCAACTATTCTGCTTTCCATCTTCTGATGTCTTTCAACTCGTGTGTTCCCTTTCAAGTTGCATACTATTACAGGCTTCTAAGGGGCACACTCCTCTCCCCTTTCGTGTGTTAGAGCCTTTCCATGCATCTTCCCCGAATTTCTACAAGGTCACACCCTTGCTTCCATCAAGGACATCTCACTTACCTGTGATTGCAACCGCAGTCAAGGTGATACCATAACACCCACTACTGGGACCCCTACTCTAAATGGTCTGAGGTCTAGTTGGGACTTATTATTGGGGAGATCCCCTGACATGTTGGCGGGTCCAACACCATCAACATTTATGGTGCTATAAGGAGGGCCAAATGACAAGCTAAGTCCTCGCAATCTGTTTTGAATCTTCGCACATCTATCATGGAGTTTGTTACAGTTCACCCTCCAAAATGTTAGTCTAATGGACATATATTTGAAGTCAAGAGGGAGTTATGGGATAACTTTTCGGAAATCACGTATGATGGTGAAGGTGAAGTAGCCTGGCCTGAACACTTAGATGACTTCCATGCACTCATGGGGAGATTGGAAGGTTCCACTGAAACACAGGCCCATATACTTCTCGCACACACACTTCATGACTACCCATTTCTATGGTGTAGCATGTTGCCTCACAACTCTGTGCACTCTTTCAAATAGTTCAGTGATAAAATAGAATCTAGTTTTCACCATTTTGATCCTAAAGCACTTGATAAGAAAATGTTACAACAACAGAAGGCCCCCAATGAATCTCTAATGGAATTTTGGGAGCACTTCCATTTTCTCTCTTTTGAAGCTCTGAAAAGTAAGATGAATTTCCAAGACCTTTTTCCAAGATATGAGTATGTTTGTATCACATCAAGTTATCCAAAAGTAAAAAAATCTAAAACCCCACTCAACATACTTCGGTTTTGGAGATGTGTAATTTAAGGCAGACACAGTCACTATCATAAGTGATTGTCTGCCTTCCTCTCATCAAACAACTCCACCCTTGCAAATTAATGTGGGAGAGCATGTAGATAATTCTATTGAACTGTCACATCCTCCCACCCCCACTACTCTCATTTTCTACGTAGATTTGGTTGGGAAGCCCATGGGTTGTCATATGCACTTTTTACCTCAACCTTTGTCCCCGCGTTTTACTGATCCTTTGGATTGTACTATATTGTGTTCTTTTGTTCTGGACTCCACACTTGTTGTGAACGAGGATCAAGCTATCAATGGAGTTGATGTTGCACAGCCAACCTACAATGTCATTTACGATGAGTATGATTTGGAATTTGAACATGAACCCGATGTGAAGGATGGCCTCCTTCTGTTTGCACCTCCTCCACTTTTTCCTGACATCCTTGGTGATTCTGCTATTTCTTGTTTTCCTTGTGAAAATTTCTCCCTGGATGTATCTACGTCTGATCATTCGCAGAACACACCTGATGTCAATCCAACATTTGATATCGGAGATGACAAAGCCTTCATTGAGAATCCACTCGATTTTGCATCTACTTTTTCCGAAAATGCAGAGGGTGAACATTCTTGTTTCTCATCTACTCCTCTCTACGATTCATCAAACCATGAGGATGTTGATGATATCATTGATTTTTATGATTGTAGCTGTCGTGATCTCTTTACTCCTGTATTTGATCATGATGTTGATTCAATCGATGTTCATCTTTCCAAGCCACTCATTTATGATGATCTATCTGTCGATGAATTTGAAACCCTACAAGCTGTCGAGGCAATTCAGCCTGAGCTGATAGTTATGGAAGGCCCTCACCATCCTGAGGTTAGTTTCACTTCTAATCAGGAAATTTTTGAACTAGATAAGGCTCCTCATCACTCATCTATATGCACTGAATATCAATCCAATACACAGATTTTGCTTCCTCATCTTGAATCACATGATCCTATTGCTTATGAATTGGACGAATAATACACATCAAGCACATTTGCAAGTCATAAGTTATCTCTAATTCTCATGGTTGATTTTATTTCATGATCAAAAGAGTGTGCATGCTTATCATCTGCACGCAGTGTGTCAAAGCACCATGTTAAGTCCATAGAATTCTTGTCTTGTGCTTTCACTCTTTTCTTTTCTGTGGACGTGTTTAAACTCAGAGTGTGTTTCTCTTCATTGTTATATCTTCCACATTTTCCGGTTCGCATAACTATGAATTTCATGAACCATGCCTTCACCAACATGGGTCAACCAATGTGCCGATGGTTGCATTTGAAATATCACTTCACGTGATCAAGCCCATGCATCGTTAGCTTAGGAGTTGGAGTAGTGTTTTCATTGTGTCTTCTTTGCTTGCATGAAAACTTTGATTTCTTTGTTTATTTGTTTTCTTGCTTGCTTACTTGCTTTGCTTACTTTCTTTGTTTTTTCATTTGCTTCTGCTCTTTGCTTTATTGTTTTGTTTTCTTGTTTATGTTCGCAGGTTCATCTCGCATGAAACCATGTGTGACTCTTAAGATAAGCAGGGTAAAGTACAAGAGGACTTGTATTGCTATCAACACTTAGTTATTTGTTGTCCTCTATCCTTATGCAAAACTTTTGTTTCTTCAGCCAATGATACACCAATGGAAAATACTTCTCGTTCAAAGTGAATCTTGGTGAAAATGAAACACTTGTGCTCTATCTAGTACCACCTACTCTAGTCGGTTGTTCTTGAGTTAACCCTTGTCATCTTAGTCAAGTAGAGTAAGGTGTGGGGGAAAAATTTATCAATTATGTCAGAGGTATATATAACATACTTCTTTGAAGCAACAACCTCTTATGCTCTCAATAAGTCGGGATCCCTCTTATGCTCTCAATAAGTCGGGATCCCTCTTCTGCCTCTGAAATAAATAAGTGCCTATGCACATTTCTTTAAAAAAAATAAGAAAAATGAAAATGAATAAGGAAAAATAAAAGCAAGGCTTCCTGTGCAAAGAGGTGATGCAAGTAACTCTATCAAGATATTGACCAGGCTCGCTGGCAGTGGAGCGATGCTTGAGTTCCTGCGTGACTCTATTAGGGTACTGTCTAGGTCTGCTGGCAGTGGAGCAACACCAGAGATGAAACTTAAACTCTGACAGCCATATTACTTGTGCACCAATATACCCCCCATCCCCAATCGAAAGTTGGCTTGCCTTGGAATGTGTGTTGAGCGATCAAGAGAATGACAGGTACTACATATTTCACTCAAGCTAGTGTGGAAACCACGATGATCAAAGAATCAAACAATACTTCCGAAGGAGTTAGACTCGCTTTTCATGAAACAAGGTCCATTCAGAGAGCTATAGTTCTACTAGTGTGTTTCCATCGTTATAGCAGCTACAACCATCCTCCAAATTTTTTCCTTAGCTTTGTTTTGGAGCCTCCCTACCAACCATCCTTAGCAGCACGTCTTACACTGCCTAGATACTTATGCTTTCAGTTGAGTTTCCTTGGCATAATAGCTTTTGTTCACTAACTTGTTTGTCTTTCATCCGCAAGTTGACCTCCTGTGACTTGGTCTCAAACTGATTCTTGTGCTGACTTGGAAAACTATGTAGCACTGGAGGGAAACCAACTTCTCTCTCCATAATTGCGCAGTGCATCCAGGAAGCCAGCATTGCTCTCCATAATTGCATAGAGATGGCAATCTACCTTCCCCAAGGAAATTGCGGAGAGCATCCCATCACGTAGCTTGCCCTCAGAATTTGCGCAATTCTCGCTGGCAGCCCTAGCTTCAGTCCAAAAATTGCACAGAGATTGAGCGGTAACCAGAGCCACTCAGCCCAAAAACTGTGCAGAAGTCATCCCAAGGCTTGCTCACCATTGCATGTGCTCACAGGTTGACCGGTTCCCTCTAGTATTGTTATGAGGAGTCATTGAGTATGAGACCTTTTGAGGCACTGTATGGGTGGATTTTAATACTCCCATCAATTGGAGTGGTCTAATGAACAGTGTACTTATTGGACTGGATATGTTGGTAAACATAGAACAGGAAATGCAAGTTATAAAGAAGAATCTAAACGTAGCACATGATAGACAAAAGAGATATGTGGACCAGTATAGGGCATTCAAGGAGTTTCAGGTTGGGGAGCATGTGTATTTGTGCATCAAGCCCAAGAAGAGATCTTTGAGGATTGGATCATGTTCCAAGTTGGCACCACGATATTGTAAACTTTTGAGATCCGTCAGAGGATTGGAACAGTGGCTTATCAACTTGCACTGCCTCCAATAGTGAAAGTCCATGATGTTTTCAATGTTTCAATTCTTAAAAGGTATATAAAGGATGTTGATGATGTTATTAATTGGTCTATATTGCAGGTGGATCAAGAATGAGAATTTGAGTCCGCACCTCAATGCATAGTGCAGTGGAAACAGCTCATGCTCAGGAACAGAGCCATAGAGAAATTTAAAGTGCAATGGAAGCACTTTGTTCTCAAAGAAGCTACATGGGAGATGGTGGATTAGATGTGGGCCATGTATCCTTCTTTGTTTTTCGGTGGAGGCAAAGTTGGTATGATATTTGGTATATGTTTGACATATGTTTTGCTGATGTTTTGGTATATGTACATATGTATATGGATGTAAATACCACAATGAGCTAAGTTATAAAGCTCCAATAAGCGGTATGGTTGTTATCTTGTCATCTTGTCATGATGTTTTTCTTTTGAGCTTGTCATTCATTGTAAATACTGAAACGAACTAAGTTATAAAGCTCCATGGGCAATATGTTTTCTTTTTAGCGATTTTGTTAAGGTCTTGGTGTGGTTTAACTCCAAGGACAATGTTCCCCAAGGGGGAGGGGTCTGTAAAATCCCATGGTTAAAAGATCATGTAATAAAGGTTAATAAAGGAAGAATAAGACCATGTTAAGGCACACTTATTCCAAGATGAATGTTAGGAAATATATCTTAGTGGGCATCATTGGATGTGTTTATGGCTAAGGGAAATTGGCAAAGGCAATGGCTAAGGAATTAAAAAGGAAAAAATGTATTTTTGACAACTTTATTTATGAAAATAAAGGAAATCAGGAGAAAAGGAAGGTGAAAGGTCACAGGTTGCATGTGAGGAGGGAATTGAAGGAAAATAATGGAAAATGAAGAAAATAGAGGTCTCATTGATAAAAAAGGATTCTGAGGATCAACTCATGGCTTTTGGTGAGTTCAATTTTTGAGCTCTCTCATTATTCTCTCGCTCTCACTCTTGGACGCTTAGATTTTTCTTGGAGCATTCTAGCTTTGGAGCAAGGAAGGGAAAATCAAGCAAACGAAGGACAAGGAAAAGAAAGGAAAGCAAAGATCAAGCAAGGAAGAGCATGATCAAGTAGCTTCAATAGGAATACTTGGAGGTAACATATTGCATGTGTGATTTCCTAGCTGGTTTTGGCATGCATAGCTTTGCGTGTTGGTATATGGTTCTCTTGTTGTCGGTGGCATGGTTTTGTCGGGTTATCACAGTGTTTTTTAGACTTTCCTTTCCTTTTTCCAGATAGCCATGGTGTGATGGGATTTTTTTTCTCAGTTTTGAGGTTTGGAATTGTCGAATGGTTTTGAAATCCAGGGTAGAGGTGGTCTTAAGAAAATTCACAAAGGCCTAGGAATCCCTTGATCGGTTTTGGTGGGATACACAATAAAGCTTGAGGGTGGAGTCTCGGTTAGGGCCTCGTGATCTGAGGTGGATTGTGGTAAAGCCCAAAGACTAGTGTCTCGATTTATGGCCTAGTGATCTGGTGTGGATTGCAGTAAAGCCAGAGAGACAAGGAGATGGAAAATTCCTCAAGGATAATGATAGAGTCCGAAGGAATTCCAAGCTGGATTTTATTTTGTGATCTCGGTGTCAGTTTTATTGAGATCATGGTTTGGTGAGGGTGTAGGTGGTTAACCTTTGGATTCCCTTGGTTTTTTTTGGATTAGTTTATCCATGAGATCCCACATTCATTCTTGGCATATGGCACGGGGGTGACTGGTTGAAAGAAAGATTTGGTTCAGCCATGTCTTTAGTCAAGTGGTATGTGGAAGTCATGAACCTGGTCGACTCTTGCCTATGTTTAATAAAATCTAAGTTCTCTTGCTTTTGCACTTGTTATTATGTGGCCTTAATGGTTTTTATCTCATTGTTATTTACATGGTTTTATGTTGGTTATAAGTATGGTTATATGACTGGTTATAGTCATGGTTATTTCATGTATTTACTTGTAAATGAAAGGATAATGAATGTAAGACCTAACCAATGTCAAAATAGTTAAGGGAAGAGATTCATGATCCTTCTTGTCAAACATCATATTAGTTATCAATCATTTATGTTATGTCTTGTATTCATTTTCTATAGATTTCATTGATGCGAAGTGTTTGACAGAATGTCAGTCCCGGTTGGGGAAGGTCAAGCCTAGTCCTAGAGTCAATTTTTTATTTGTAACTCTTGTCATTGTATAAATTATGGATTCTGAAACCTACAGGAGTTTTTGGGTAATGACTTGGATTCTGGGCTTGAAATGTGGCACAAATCTCAAAGTTGCAGGCACAGGTATGACGAGAAAAGTTCTCAGAGGCATGCATGCCTTACTGTGCAAGCGTCTGGAGCCTCTTAGACTCACCCTAGTCCATATCAAGGGAGCGTCCAAGGGTTTAATGGTCCAAAACTCATTGGGACCAAGGGACTAGACATGGGGATGACTGGGAAGGCTTCTGGGAGTCCTGTAGCAAGTATAGAAGGTCTGCATTGTGGGTTCTCATCGATTCCACTTCCTTAGCTCACCTAGGAGGTCGAATCATATCATAGTAATGTCTCGTAACATGTTTACCCTGGTTGGCAGTTACTTGGGTAGATGTGGGAGGAGGGTGTTACACTAGCTGGTGGAGTTGTTCAAAAGATTCAACTACAAGAAGAAGAGCCATTCACCTTGTTGAGTGAGAGATGGTAGTATTAAAAAATAAATAGCATGGCCACATTTGTAAATCGCATGTTTCGAAATTATTGTAAAACTGATGAAGTGTTTTCCATCACTTATGAAAGAAATGTGATGATATTTTGGTCGTTAGGACTGGATAGCATGAGTATTGACTTTGATGTAAACTTTACCATGATTTTGTTATAAACTCTTGGCAAGTATGGGGTTTTCTTGAGTCTTGTTTTGGTCTTGTAAAAGAACATGTATTTTGCAAGTTGTATTCCAAGTTTGCATAGAATACAAGTGTCAGTTTATCATTTATGGCTTTGAAGTACAAAGGTGAAGGAGAAAGAAGTGTCAGTTCATCATTTGATAGCAGAGAGGACAAATCCTTTATTGACAATCCACTTGATTTTGCATCTACTTTTTCCAGAAACGTATAGGGTGAACATTCTTGCTTCTCATCTACCCCTCTGTATGATTCATCAGACCACGAGGATGTCGATGAACTCATTGATTTTTCTGTTCATAGCTATCGTGATCTATTTACTCCTGTATTTGATCACGATGTTGATTCAATCATCGTTGATATTTCCAAGCCATTTGTTTATGATGATCTATCTATCGATGAAGTTGAAACCTCGCAGACTATCGAGGCACTTCAGCCTAAAATGATGGTTATGTTAGGCCCTTGTTGTCTTGAGATTAGTTTCACTTCTGATCAGGAAATTTTTGAACCACTCAAGGCTTCTAATCACTCATCTGTATGCATTGAAGATCAATCCAATACACAGATTTTTCTTCCTCCACCCGAATCACATGATCCTATTGATTATGCATTGGAGGAATCATACACAGCAAGCAAACTTGCAAGGCGTAAGTTATCTCACTTTCTCATGTTTTCTCGTTTGTCACAATCAAAAGATTGTGCATTCTTATCATCTTCACGCAGTGTGTCATAACACCATGTTAAGTCCGTAGAATGCTTGTCTTACGCTTACACTCTTTTATTTTTTGTGTACATGTCTAAACTCAAAGTGTGTTTGTATTCATTGTTATATCTTTCATGTTTGTTGGTTCGCATAACTGTGCTTTTCGCAAACCATGCCTTCACCAACATTGGTTAACCAATGCACCAGTGGCTGCACTGGAAATATCACTTCACGTGATCAGGACCATGCACCGTTAGCTTAGGAGTAGGAGTAGTGTTTCATTTGTGTCCTGTTTGCTTGCATGCATGTTTTCTTTCTTTCTTTATTTGTTTGTTTGCTTTATTGCTTTCTTTTCTTTCACATTTGCTTCTGCTCTTTGCTTTATTGTTTTGTTTACTTGAATACGTCTGTAGTTTAGTATCGCATGAAACCGAGTGTGACTCTTAAGAAAAGTAGGGTAAACTACAAGAGAACGTGTACTTCTATCAACACTTGGTTATCTGTTTTCCTCTCTCCTTATGCAGAAATTTTGTTTCTTCAGCCAATGATACACCAATGGAAAATATGTTATGTTCAAAGTGAATCTTGGTGAAAACGCAACACTTGCGCTCTAACTAGTAACACCTACTCTAGTCGGTTGTTCTTTGGTTAACCCTTGTCAGCCCAGTCAAGTAGAGTAAGGTGAGGGGGAAAACCTTATCAAGTATGTCAAAGGTATATGTAACATACTTCTCTGAAGGAACAACCTCTTCTGCTCTCAATAAGTCGGAATCCCTCTTCCACCTCTAAAATAAATTAGTGCATATGAACAGTTCTTTAAAAAAATAAGAAAAATGAAAAAGAAATAAGGAAAAAGAAAAGAAATTCTTTTTGCCCAAAGAGGTGATTCAAGTAACTCTGTCGGGGTATTGACTAGGTCTGATGGCAACAGAGTGATGCTTGTGTTCCTGTGTGACTTTGTCGAGGTACTGTCTAGTCTTGTTGGCAGCAAAGCAACACCAGAGATGAAACTTAATCTCTGACAATCATATTACTTGTGCACCAATATACCCCCCGTCCCCAATCGAAACAGCTAAGTTGACTTGGTTTGGAATGTGTGTTGACCGATCAAGAGAATGACAGGTGCTACATCTTTCACTCAAGCTAGTGTGGAAACCACGATGATCAAAGAATCGAAAAATACTTCTAGATGAGTTACACTCTCTTTCCACGAAACAAGGTACACTCACAAAGTTGGAGTTCTACTAGTGTGTCGCCAATATTGTAGTGGTTACATCCATCCTCTAAAATTTTTCCTTAGCTTCATTTTAGAGCCTCCCTACCAACCATCCTTAGCAGCATGTCTTACGCTACCCAGCTACTTATGATTTCAGTTGAGTTTCTTTGGCATAACAGCTTGTGTTTGCTAACTTGTTTGTCTTTCATCCACAAGCTAACCTCCCATGACTTGGTATCAAATCGGTTCTTGTGTTAACTTGGAAAATTGCACATCACTAAAGGGCGACTAGACTTGCTCTTCAAAATTACGCAGTGCATCCTGACAGCTAGCACTGCGCTCTAGAATTGTGCAGAGCAGGCATGCAACCTTCCCCAAGAAAATTGCACAAAGCATCCCACCACCCACCTTGCCCTTAGAATTTGCGTAGTTCCGGTTGGCATCCCTGGCTTCAGTCCAAAAATTACACATAGCTTGAGGGGTAGCCAGAGCCACTTAGCCCAGAAACTGCGAAGAAGTCATCCCAAGGCTTACTGACTATTGCATGTGCTCACAGGTTGACCTATTCCCTCTAGGACTATGTAATATTGCCTTGCATGCATGGTGAGTTTTCCTAGAAAAAGAAAAAAAGAAAAAAGAAAAAAAGCATCCCTAGATTTTAGGGGTCTATTTTTAGCAGCTAGGGGTTACATGCAAAAGTCATTTTAGAAACCTCTAGCCAAGGGTCACTTTTTCCTAGACTTTTGGCATGCGTGTCATAAGCCTCGATCTTGTCAAAACTATTTATTCGACGCTTCAGAGCTCATTCTTCACTTAAATCTCTGAGCTCTAGTATTCCCAACACATCTAGGAACCTTCGACACACTCATCACAGCGTTTTCCGGGTATGTCCGCTTTTCATGTCTTTTGCTTCTTTTTTGTCGATTTCGTATTTCAGTTTGTCTGAGTGATTTTTGCTTGATTTTATTGAACGCTTGTTGTCATTTCATTGCATGTTAGCTTGTAGAAGCATTGTTCGAGTTTCGCATTGCATTTCCTTGTTATCACATGCATGACATTGTTTCTGCACAAACTGTCGGCGTTGCAACAACTCGCTACACACACTTCGTTGTTTTCCAATCTTACTGAATCCTGCACTTACTTATTGCATGCATGTTCATTCACTCATGTCTACACAATCTCTTCATGTGCATTCAATCTTTATTAATTTTCAATCCCCTGTTGGCAGGTCTAAGCTGCCTTGGCCCAAACCTTTCCATGCCCGGCTTGCACTACACATTTCTGGAATGGAAGACCTTGCCTTGCTCCTAGGAATTGTGCAGAGGCTACCTCACTCTAGCCTCCCAGGTTGTGCTCTGCGCAAGTTTGCAAGACTGTGCTCTATGAAGTTTCAGCAGTCAGTTAGCTCGCTGGTAGCCTAGATTGTGCTCTGCACAGTTTCAGCAGTCAGTCTCCCAAAGAAAACTACACAATTTTCTCCGTCATTCAATCAGGTGTGTTGCATGTCAATCCTCGGGTTGCTTTTGGTTTTTAGCTTACATTCTTCTTCCCATGAGTGTTTCTATGTGTCCAAGTATCACAGGTGTTCAAAATTCTCTCAGGAGTACATGTACAATGGCTTCCAAGAGAGCAGGGTCAAAGGACACCATTGAGAGCACAACTAGAGATGTGGTCGAGCAAGTGTCTATGTGCTTGCCCATTCATAAAGATACTAAGTTTTTCATAGACAAGGAGATCAAGATCACATGGTAGGACATCAATGACATCTTCTCAGGAACCTTTCAGGATAATCTGGAGGACCGCATTATCTACGTCAACATACACAAATCTGGCTTGTACCGAGTTGCATGCACGTATCTTGCATTTCCATGCACGGACATGATCCACTGGATTGTCTCGCATACTGATCCAAAGACAATGGTAGTAAGGAGTTTCAGTGGAACAAAACTTGCTACCTTTAGGGAAGAGAAATTTCAGGAGATGAATCACTTTCTGCAGTCAGTGAACAAAATACACTCTTCACCAATCCCAGAAGCAGTGCGAACTCAAGAGACATATTGAAGACTTGTGTGAGAGAATCATCTAATTTCAGGACAACACCCAACCAGGTATACAAGACAAAGGCACTGCAGAAGGCTTATCATTTCTTGGTCATATTCTCATGCTTCTTATATTCCCAAGGGAGTACAGAAACCTTCCCGTAGAGTTGGGTGGTTGTATTGGATTAGCTAGTGAACGAAGGAATATCTTTCAATTGGTATGACATGTTGGCTCTCCAATAGAAGGAGCAAGTAGAAAATGCCCGACATGTTATCACTCAGGTTGTCCCTAAGCTCCTGAAGGGATACGGCCGAGGTAACCACAAACCAATCTTTGGATTGCAGGTTCTAGCCCACCTGCAATCAGAGAGGGCTCTCTCTTAATGATTTAGCTTTGTCAATAATGATTTTAGGCTAGTTATTGGGTTTAGGGGTTTTGATTTTTTGTTTGGATGGAAGATGAATATGAGGCAGATAATTCCAAGCAGAGAGGCAAGGGAAATTGTGATAAGTTTCAAACAATTGGGCATGGAGTCATGGATTGAGGCTTGCTATTGCATTTTCTTGGTCACAAGAGGATTATGGAGCGGGATAGCTATACATGAAACAATACCAATTTGCTGAAAAGATGGGATGAAAGTCAGTGACGAAAGGCAATCAAGAATCTTTCATTAACTAACAGGGAAAGAGGTGAACGAATGGTTATCTACGAGCAGTTAAGAATTCCTAAACAGAAATTCATATGTGAAAGAAATAGCGTAAAAAAGATCATTTACGTATGCATGTTCATAACTATTCCTGATGAAAACATGGAGAAATTGCAGAAATTGAGCCTAGGGTGCAGCCAAGAAAATCCTAAACTATTCTTCTTTTCTGCAATTTAGATGGTGGATTGATGATAACACAAACATAAAAACTAAACAGGGTTAAAGAAACACTTATTGAACCATGTCGAAGCACAGAAATTCCATAGTCACTCCTCGACCAGTTAAACACAGCAGACAATTTCAGAATTCATGCTTTCAGCAGTCTTTGATTATAGAAAGTATCAGATTTATAGTGTGAATCTCTGCTTGAGCAAAATATCGAACTAACAAAGATCAAACAACCAACCAACCCCTACTCCATTTTTCAGGGTGGTATATATAAGCAAAATATCTAAAGTTATTTATTACAACCGACCTAACAGGTCTGCAGGAAAAAGCTTTCTAAACCTAACTTATGCTAGAATTAACTGTAAGTAAATCTTCTTTGGGCTGCGCCAGTGGCAGCTAGATCAAAATTGAGTTAATGTGATGTCCTCTGTGGCTTGATTCAGTGGTTCTATCATAATTGTGCATTGAGTTCTGGTCCACTAATCTCCTTTGAGTTTAATGTGCAGTCATTTGTGCTGGTGAGCTTTCAATGCGTCCTCAACTGCTTCTTGACTTTTAGGGCTTTCCTTTTAATGCTAGATTTGCCTTGAGCCCTGAGAAAATCTCCTCTGATACACTTTTCCGCTACTCTGATACTCTTTGACATGCTTTTTATCTTCACAACTGCTCTGATACTCTTTACCCTCTGAAATGGGTCTCTCTCTGTCTTCAGATACGTTTAAATTGGCAAAATCGGGCCTTTTCTGTCATTTTCGGTGCAAAAAGGGCTGAGGAATCAAAAGATTCCCTAAAGATTCTCTAATATGGCTCATTTCCCATAGCGATGCGCGAAAACTGCCTCTGTTTTTCATTCCGGAGCTCCGAAGCTTGACTTTCGCGCTTGCGTGTTTTCCATTTTTTTGGCTGCTGACATCAGCATGACGTCAGCAGTGGGGTCCTCTAGTACGGATGTGATGTCAGCAGGGTGACGTGACAATACGGTGGGGTGATGACATGGCGGGACACGGTGGCAGGTGACGTGGGCCAGGCACAGGCAGGAAGGGGTGAGGTGGAGCTGACGTGGCGGGATGACGTGGTGCTCCTGTTACATGAGGGGAGGGAAGTTTTGGCAGGGCATCGGACGGCTTTTTATATAGAAGCGGTTTTTGTTAGGGGCGGCCCGATGCAATGGGAAGCCGCCAACTGTCCCAGTGTACGACGGTAAAACCGTCGGACATCGGGTGCTAACGTGCCCACACAAGAGGGCGCCCGATATGAACGAGGGTCGTCGGATCTGGGGGAGGCGATCTGACAGTGGACGGGCGGAGAAAGTGCGCGGGGTTTAGTCAAAGAGCGCACGTGATATACCTTTAATATTTCACGGCGCGGGTGGGTTTAGACTTTAGGAAAATGGTGTAATGGGTTTCGGCGCTTGGTGATTTATTAACCAAAATTAATAAATCCCAAAATACAATGCGCGGGGAGGGTTTTTTGCATTTGGAAGGGGGGTTTTTTGTGTTTTGGAAGGAGTCAAAACACCTTGGGGGGGAATGTATGCAGAGATGGGGGCTCTTACTAAGGTCCAGATGACCTAGTAATTCCCAAGGGATGTTTATGGTTGTATTTCAACCAGGGGGAGGGGATATTTACATAGGGGAGCTATTTACATAGTTTTAATAGGGGGAAGGGAAAATAGATAGGGAGTTAAATAATAATGTCAGTAGTTAATATGAAAATGACAAGAAGAGCGCTAAGTTCCAGAGATCTTAGGCTTTGAAGGGGAGATAGAACTTTGTAGAGAAGTATGGATCTCCTTGAGTAAAGCAGACCTTTACCAAGGCTAATGATATGGAAAATGATGAAGCTAAGAGGTATCAAGCAGATCTTGACTTCTTTAGGGGAAATTAGTAAATGATTTAGGGAGTAGAAGAAGAGGAAGTTAGTCATGCCTCGCTTGAAGTCCTTCAAATGGGAACTACCTGCTGACTGTGATCTGTATGAGTGTAACACTTGAAAATGTGGAATTAATCACAAATCAACATTTTGCAACCTCAGAATTACCTACCCAGCCTACTTACCTAACATTTTTTCTTCTTTTTGGTTTGGGTGCACTTGGACTTGCAGACCCAGCTTTTCAACTTTTTCTTTTGATGTCTTCCTATCTACATCTACACTTATTTCTTCCAAGGACCGAGATTAAGCAGTTGGGCTCCTTTGGTTCTCTACCTATCTAAGAATCTTCCAAGATTAAGCTGTTTAGATAGATTATTCATTCTCTATATTCTAAAACAGGAAATTGAAACCTAGGGAGACGAAGATTAAGTTGTTTGGACCTCCCTTTAGCTGAAAATTTGTACAAAAATGAAACAACTCTTCAAAATTGGAATGCAGTAAATGAACTTTGAGTAGCATTATCTCATGGCCTCTTTTTTTGGTGACTGTTAGCAAATATGGAGAATTGCAGCATGCAAAGTATGACATATTTGGCCTGTAAAAATTTCCATCATGAAATATGAGTAACCTGCTGTAGCAGGAGGCTAACAGTGGCTCCACTTGGGGATGGCTTCTCCTTGTGAGAAGCCAAGAACAACAGGTCAGAATGCCTTGATTTTTTGTTGTTGCTGTGTTTTTTGAGAACTTCTTAGTGTTGACTGATTAGATAAATTTGAAATTTGGATTGCACACAGCACTTTCCCTCAACTGATTAGCTGGTGAATTATGAAGCACCGCCTGCTTTCTTCTGCGTGCTTTAGAATTTAGCATGTTACCAAAAATAAAATAAAATGCTGATATATACAAACATTTATGTATAGAGAATAACACTGCCTGTTCTTTCTTAATCAAAGGGATCATGGTAATGTTTTAGCATTCGGCCATTAACAGGACCTTCCTCAGCTGTGCTTCCATCTAGAGATTTGAGAAAATACATGTTGTTGCCTTGCACAGCGCTGATAATGTATGGCCCTTTCCACAGAAAATCAAATTTTGAATGCTTTCCCTTGTCCTCTCTTCATGAATCCCATCTTAGAACTTTGCTGCCAATCCAGAAATCCTCTGCTTTAGCTTTCTTATCAAACATCCTTTTGAGTTTTTCTTGCAACATTTGAGCTCTGTCATACACTTGTTCTCTGGTTTGCTGAAGATGAATGGTTTGATTTACTCTTCTCTGCATGTCATTTGGTTCAGCTTGAATTTCCTGCAACAGTTTGATAGTAGGAATGCCCAAAGATGAAGGAAATTTGGCCTCCATGCCATATACTAGCTCATAAGGGCTCATCCCAATGGATTTCTTAGTTGAAAGTTTGTCTACCCACGGAGCATTTGTGAGCTTCCTATGCCAGTTCTTTTTGTTTTCCTCTAGCAGCTTCTTTATGATGTTGATGAGGCTTTTGTTGGATGATTCGGCCAAGCCATTACCTTGAGGGTAGTAGGTTGTGGAGTGACCCAAGGTAATGTGAAATTTGTGGCAGAAATTGATGATATTTTTGGATTTGAAGGCAGCAGCTTGTCAGTGATAATCTTTTCAGGGCAGCCAAATCTGGAAAGGATATTGCTCTCAAGGAATTGGATAATGGTGGAGTCA